>VYZW01046095.1:36649-75601 GCA_013401315.1 Balaeniceps rex
TCTTTATCTCAGTCCACGAGTTTTCTCACTTTTACTCTTCTGATTCTCTCCCCCATCTCACTGGGGGGTAGTGAGTGAGGGGCTGTGTGGTGCTTAGTTGCTGACTGGGGTTAAACCACAACAGAGCACAACAGACCATGTCTGAACGGCAAGTTCCAAGAACGCCAAAAGCTAAAAAGTCAAGGAGCAACAGTAGCTAATCCAAGAGAGGATCAAATATGCTCCAAACAAATTCCGATGAATTGGATTGCACAATCACTAATGATGGCAATCGAGTTACTACTCACACTTATTAATGAATTTTGGAGGGAGAAATAATGACTTGCACTTTGCATTTCTGTCTTTTTTGCAGATACGTTCTAACTATTTTTCCAGCATTATATTAGAAAGTAAAGTAGTCCAGAATAATTAAAATTGTAATAACTCCTTTTTAATCCTTCCTACTTCAAACTTTTTCCATTGACCCAGTATATATTTTCGTATAGTACTCAAATAATCAAGAATCACACTCTTTTTGCTAGTGTTCTGCTACACTTTATTAGAAAAAAAACTATTTTAATTTAAAGAAAAGCTATTAATTCTTTCATAATAATAGAAATAATTCTATGAAATTTAAAAGTGGCAAATTAAAACTGATAAGATGAAGTTCAATTACCTTGTTGAACAAGTTCTTTTATTAATCCAAGTGTTTAGAAGGATTCAGAAAGGCATTGGACATGTAACTAATAAGCAAATTCAGAGTTTAGCAGTATATCACTGAAAGAATCATTAGAGTTTTAGGAGGGTATATTGGGTTTGCGTGGCAAGGTTTTGGTAGCGAGGGGGCTACAGGGGTGGCTTCTGTGAGAAGCTGCTAGAAGCTTCCCCTATGTCTGATAGAGCCAATGCCACCTGGCTCCAAGAAGAACCTACCGTTGGCCAAGACCGAGCCAATCAGTGACAGTGGTAACACCTCTGTGGTAACATCTCTGTGGTAACATATTTAAGAAGGGAGAGGGAAAAAAAAAAAAACCACAGGGACACAAACTGCAGCTGGAGTGAGGAGTGAGAATATGTGAGAGGAAAGACTATGCAAACACCAAAGTCAGTGAAGAAGGAGGGGGCAGAGGTGCTCCAGGAACCGGAGCAGAGATTATCCTGCAACCCGTAATGAAGACCATGGTGAGGCAGGCTGTCCCCCTTCAGCCCATGGAGGTCCACAGTGGAGCAGATATCCACCTGCAGCCTGTGGAGGACCCTACGCCAGAGCAGGTGGATGTGCCCGAAGGAGGCTGTGACCCTGTGGGAAGCCCCCGCTGGAGCAGGCTCCTGGCAGGATCTGTGGACATGTGGAGACAGAGGATTCCACGCTGGAACAGGTTTTCTGGCAGGACTTGTGACCCTGTGGGGGACCCATGCTGGAGTAGTTTGCTCCTGAAGGACTGCACCCTGTGGAAGGGACCCACACTGGAGCAAATTGTGAAGAACTGCAGCCTCGGAAGGACCCATGTTGGAGAAGTTCATGGAGGACTGTCTCCTGCAGGAGGGACCCCATGCTGGAGCAGGGGTAGAGTGTGAGGAGTCCTCCCCTTGAGGAGGAAGGAGCAGCAGAGACAACATGTGACGAACTGACTGCACCCCCTATTCCCCATCCCCGTGCACCACTCAGGGGGAGGAGGTAGAGAAAATGGGGAGTGAAGCTGAGCCTGGAAAGAAGGGAGGGGTGGGAGGAAGGAGTTTTAAGATTTGGTTTTATTTCTCATTACCCTACTCTGATTTGACTGGTAATAAATTAAACTGTTCTTCCCCAAGTCGAGTCTGTTTTGCCTGTGACAGTAATTGCTGAGTGATCTCCCTGTCCTTATCTTCACCCATGAGATTTTTCGTTATATTTTCTCTTCCCTGTCCAGTTGAGGAGGGGAGTGATAGAGCAGCTCTGGTGGGCACTTGGCATCCATCCAGGGTCAACCCACCACAGAGGGTTATGAAAATCTCACGATTCAAGAAATCAATCAATTTCTAGTCAGTGAGTTAAACTGATGCTCTGTGATGTGTGTATTTCATGTGTGCATTTGGTGCAGGTGTCAAGGTTTGGGAGTGGGGGAAGCCCTGTGAGAAGAGGCCAAGGGCTGCCCTGTGCTGGACACAGCTGGTTCCAGCTAGCTCCACAACAGATCCACTGCAGGATACAGCTGAGACTATCAGCAAAGCTGGTGGCACCCCTGTGAAAACATGTTAAAGAAGGAGCAAAATGCTGCACAAGCAGTGAGGATTGAGGAAAAAAAGTGTGAAAAACAGACCTGTGAACACCAAAGTCAGAGAAGAAGGAGGAGGAGGTGCTCCAGGTAATGTAGCAGAGGACCCACACTGGAGCAGCCCACAGAGGACCCGGGCTGGAGCAGGGCAAAGTGTAAGGAGAAAGGAACAGCAGAGAGGAACTCTTACGGACCAACCACAACCCCACATTCCCCATCTCCCCTGTGCTGCTCAGGGAGGGGGAGGGTAGAGGAGATAGTAATGCACTGAAGTTGAGCCTGGGAAGAAAAGGGTGCGGATAGGGGGAAAGTGTATTAGGTTTTGTCTTTCTTTCTCACCATCAAGCTCTCTTTTTAATTGGCAATTAATTAAATTAATTTTCCCCAAGTTGAGCCTGTTTTGCCTGTGACTGTAATTTGTAAGTGATCTCCCTGTCTTTACCTTGACCCAGGAGTTTTTTCATCTTATTTTCTCTTGCTGTCCTGTTGTTGAGGGGGAGTAATGGAGTGGCTGGGTGGGCATCTGGCAACCAGCCAAGGACAACCCACCACAACCTCTAATGTTCTTTCTTACACACCAGTTCAGAACACACATTTTTGAAATGTCAAAAGTGTATTGGAGGGGGAAAACACTTCTCTACTGAGTAATAGACAAATAAGTCTGAATCTAATTAGTGTTTAAGTTTTTGGGTGTGCATGTGCATATGCACATGTACATGTTGAGAAGTTATTAAAGGTGTTGAATTTAAGCTGAGAGTATTTCAAGTTTGATCTGCAGCATCCTGGTAAAATTCAACTGATGTTTGATCTTCCAATTTTCCTTCCAAGGAACCAGTTAATTATCCACTGAATTAGGAAGAAAGTAAGGAATATAAAGGCTTCTTTAAAAGAATTCCAATTCAAATATGAATAGGAGTAACTCCTACATGTTTTATATGTCTATTCAATCAGTTTAAAACAAGTAAATAGAATTTTTCTTAATAGCTTATAAAACAAAGCAAACAAGATTGAGCAGAAGTGGCAGACTTCAGCTCTGGGTTCAAGTTTTACTTGCACTGAAAATGTTAATAAAAATATTTTACACTTTATTCAAAAATTCATTAACAAATCAACATATGATTTATGAACTAATTTATTTTTGTCAAATGATAATTTTTCCCTGTCAAAATGCAAAACTGCTCATGCGATCCATTATTTTAAAATAATGATCATAGGTCAAGGCTGAACATTTTTAATTGAACAGCTGCTTTGAACTAAACAATAAATTACTCATCAGGTTCTGGCACGATTGTTATATTCTTTACAAAGCATGTTTTTAAAAACTGCCACCATCCATTATCGGTGTGAAACTTTTATTATACAACTCTCCACTTTTTTTAGCATCAGAAATGAAACAGACTTCACAAATAGTTATCTTTCCTATAACAGTCAATTTATTTTAATACATAAAAAATAGCAAGAAGAACTTCAAATGGTAAGTAAGAAGAACCAGATATCTCACTACCATACAAATAGTCTTTAAAAATCTCTAGGCTGAGGATTTTCCTGCTTCTTAGGTAGAAAAACTGATTAGAACAAAACATATCAAAACAATTACTTTTAGAGCACTCAAAAACATTCTAGATCCTTAAAGTAACAAGAATTAAAAAATGATGAAGCAAGCACTACAGGTTTTTAGCTTCTAGCAGCTAGAACATTATGACAACAAAGTTTATTCTCCTTATCTTCTTAAAGATGGGTAAAGATGTGCAGTACATTTTGGTGGATCTTGGAGCTTTCTAAATACCAAAGGAGGGGAACCTGCTCCTTCCAATTTTCCCACAGTTCTGATACTGACTTCACACTGATTCTAGTGATTTGCACACTCCTCTGTGAATTGGTTCATTTAAACACCCTGATGAAGAACTAATCCATTAAAAATAAACCCAAGTCAATTCAGTTAGCAAAGGGAAGCATATCTGCAAAGGGATATGCCTGATGCGTGCCAGAGCCAAAGGAAGTGAAGGGAAGGATCACACAGCCAAAGTCAGAGGAATATGGGAGCAGGATTTACTTCTATAAGTGACAACAAGCTTTTAGATGAGCTCAACTGTCTTTTGTAACTTTGCCTTAATGTGTGAAAATAGCACAATATGGAGAGATGTCATATTTTGCTTATCACCGTTGTAGGTGCCAGGAACTTCCAGAACAGCTTCAACTTATACTAAATATTCTGTGGAGTTTTGGAATTCATCCATGAGCAAAATGCTTGTGACATTATCACCACACATGTTATTTCTGTTCTAGTACAGAGATAAAGTTGTAGTAGCAGGGCATGTGAAGGAGGAAAAGCTATTTGCATATATTTCAGAATCTATGCTTTTAATATGAAAAACTCACTGTCTTAGAATATAAAGTCATCATTGAGTAACAGCAGCAAATAGAATAAATTCTATCAGTTAATCAGCTGAATTAGCTGGAAAACAGACTGCAATAGCTCAAAAAAAAAAAAAATCCGTGGACTTTATTTCTTTATTTCATTCCTTTTCTTCCAGAAAACTTGCACACTGAGTCAAAAGCAACCTACTTTTCTCACTGGCCCCTGTTCACTTCAAAGGAGAAAATATAGGCAGAGTATGCAGCAGAGAGCAAGAGAGGGAAGCCCAGAGGATGCTAGAAGAAGGTGTCTCTCCTCCAACATTGGGTATTGCTATCTTTCTACAGAGGGGTCTGGAGCACATGGTGCTTCAAGGCAGAGCCTGAATCCACGGCAGTAGAGAAAGAAGTATGTATAAATATTTTATTTTTGACCACTGCAGTGAGAAATTAACCTCTCAATTTCCTGTATCCATTCTGAAATGCCCTTGGCAGGGGTGGGTAGAGGAGCAGCAAAACTTTATAGTGGCATGGGAGGGGAAGGGATTCAGAACACAGGAAAAAATGGAAAAACATAGGGCAACAGAGACAACCAAATAAAACACCATGTGGAGGAGAAGAAAGCCATGATATAATGGAAAAGATTTTTCAATTGCAGATCTAAAATTCTGAGACAGACAGATCTGGGAAAAAGCTGTGACACTCGAGACACTATTTATCCCATCAAACCATAAATGAGACCCTATAACGATCTTTACAAAACCAGAAAAGTAAAGGGTTGTAAATTAATGTATCTATTACATAAGCACAATCTATATACTACATAAGCATAAAAAATATAAACATGTCATTTTCAGTCTCATAACAGGTAAGTATTTAATTCCATATTGATCATTATATCTAAAATGCCGTAGCAAAATTTCTAGCAGGAAAGCGAAAAGCATTTCTAAGAAAATCATATTTGAGTTTAAAATAGAAAATAAGGTCCCTCTTCCAAGGGAGAAAAATCTAAATTAAAAGTTTAGACTTAGAGAATGTAGATTTTAATTTTTAATGTTTCTCCTTCCTCTACAGACAACCAATGCATGTGGAGTTTTTTCCCTATCCATCCCCAGAAAAAAAAAAGGAGAAGACTTTCTAGGAAGAAAAAAACTCTCCACAGTATAATTAAGTTTCAGATTTGCTAAAAGTTATTTCAATTAAGTATAATTTTTCAAATTAATTGACTGCTCTCTTCAAACATATCCTATGATATGAAATGAAAAGAAAAGAATAGCAATTATGAGAGGAATTTTTTGTTACATGAAAGACAGTGAAACATTTTAAATCCAGTATAATATAACAGAAGGGTGTCAGGTACCTTATTCTAACTTCCTCTTTTGGAAATCTTCTTTTAACTGATCTAACAAAGGAGAAAACTTTCCAAAATTAACAAAGATATAAAATTAATTAAAAAAAGTGTATCATTCCCATCACTGCTTTTTATATACATTTACCACCCCTACACCAGAGATTCTTAGTGCCCATTGAGCAGTGGATTTAATACAAAACCCGTTGTAACCAATCAGCATCTTCCCACCAATTTCCATGGGCTTTGAGTCACACCTTTAGTTCCTCTACAAAACAGCTCTGAAAATTCCTATTAAAATAAACAGTATCTATATTTGTTCAGTAATTGAAAACCAAGCTTTTACTTGGTTTTCACATAAGGAGCACACAAAAGACCACTGAAAAACAGTGTCTATCTCAAGCAGACTTGTTAGCATGTAAAAGTACAGAGCTCTTCAGTTTTAGAGGTTTTTTTTTCCCTAATAGTTATAATAAACATAGATGAGCATTCCAGAAGTCATTGGTGTAAGGACAAAATGCAGCTTACTCATGACAACAATAAATGCACAACTAGAATATTCTTCTCTTTATTCTATATGCCTTGACAGTGTAGTTTACTGCATGTCATTCTGTTATGCATGAAAGCATACAATGTTGTACTATTGTTAAAAAAAAAAAGATAATGTTTTTCTAACATTTTTAAATATTAAGGAATAACTAGAACTATTATTGCAGCAAGGACCAAATAATTACATTTACACTTTTAAGAACACACTGCTGTGTGAGTATCTGTACTGTTCCACTGTTAGAGACAGTAATTTCAGAACATGATATTGCTTTTCCTTGCAAAGTAACACTTTTACTAAACATTACTAAGAAAAGTCCAATATGACAAGGTCTTTTTGATTATGTGTTGAGAATCCACTATTTTAGCAAACAGATAAATTTATTTTCATGCTTGGAGTACCACAATCATTTCAGGAAACAAATTTTCAAAGATTCTTTTACTTTTGCTGAAAACAGGTAAGAAATGCAGCTAGTGTTTGTATTTAGGATTGGATAATATCTATGCATGTATAAAATGCACATCTGTAAACAGTTACAGGTCTGCCATGTCTACATCTAGCATGTACCTTTTAATAAATAGGGGTAGTTTTAAATAAAAATAAATGTATAATACAAATATGAGTCCACTTAGCTAATTATTTTGCAATCATCAAAGAATAGGTTAGGGTAGTTTTAAATAAAGTAGGGGTAGTTTTAAATAAATAGGGGTAGTTTTAAATAAAAATAAATGTATAATACAAATATGAGTCCACTTAGCTAATCTATTTTGCAATCATCAAAGAATAGGTTAGGGTATGTTATCTTAATTCCATATATGAGTAATTTTGACTGACATTAAAAAAAACATTCTCAGTAAACAAAATCAGATGGTGGAGTAAGCAAGATTTTAAGGGAAATAATCATTACTGCAAACAAGATATCTCACAAAAGAAAGGATGAGTGAGCTACCTTCATTTCATACCAACATAAGCAGTTATATTTGTTACTTTTTGCTACTCTAACTGATAAAGACAGTGAAACAAAAAACCTATGCAGGAACTTTCAAACATTTTCATTGCCCCTGCATTGTTTGGATATATGTTTTATAAAAATGCTAAATATAACTTTTTCAAATCACTGAGACACAGAATATAAAGTGTGAAATCAATACAAAATTATCTCAGGACACAATCCATTTAACAGGGTACACAGTGAATACAGTTTTTTAGAACATTGAAGGTTGGTTTTGCTCTGTAACTTTCTTGAAATTTTACCTTTGAATTCAATAGCAGGAGTAACTGACCACTTCCCTAAACACCATTCTGAAAAAAACACTTTGTTTAAGCAAACACATTTTTTTATTAAAAAAATAAAATAACAGCACACAAAAAGTACAATAAATAAATTTGTGTGTTGAGGGTTATAATTATATTAAAAAAACAGTAACCCTCTGTTTTTGAAATGGCTTCTTTATGTCTTAATATCAGTTAAAAAATTTCTTACAGGTGCACCACATAAATCAGTGTTAAGAATCACTGCCATATAAATCTGGATCATGTTAGCATAATAATGAAACCTGGTATTACAGCATGTTGATTGATAACCTAGTGTGGTTCTGAACAACAAGAAAACAATGTCCACTAATACTCTGAGAAAAAAACAGTTTTAATTTCTCTAGACAACCATCAAGAAAACCTTAGTCACAGAAAGATTAAACCTGCTTCACCCAAAACACAGGGATAAAGAAGTTTTTAAATCCTCCACATAAAACTGAACAATCATGTCAAATGTAACTCCAAGGTTCAATATACCAAAAGCTGAAAGCCTATCAGAATCTTACTTATTACAGGTGTAAATATTATGATACAAATAGAAACTTGTCTAGATTTTTTAGCTGAAGGCTTTTTGTAATTTTAGTTGAGGCCACTGTGGGTTCTTCAAAAAAGTGATCTTCAAAGTGGTAATTTCACAAATAGAAACTACAAATAGGAAATGGTAAAGTCAAAAAAGAAAAATTATGAGAGGATAATTAATTAGAGTGGGCTTAGAAAGGTAGAGCAGAGATGGAAAAAACAATTTTACTAAGGAATATGGAATGGAATGGAATGGAATGGAATGGAATGGAATGGAATAAGAGATAAATTATAGACAATAGTTTGATAGTGAAAGCAATATTGTGAAAAAAAGAAGGTACAAATACATTCAGAGCTTATTTTTCATGGGAAAGCCTAGTCAAATTCATTGTTTCCCATTTTAACTTTAAAAAAGAGACATATCTCCATATTAATTATTTGCCCTATCTGTAACCATAATTAGAGAATTTATAATACACACCCCGAGAATGAGACATGTACATAGTATTTATATGTGGAAACATAGTACCTTTTTATAATACTTTTCATAGTATTTCATAGGGAAAAAAAAATTACTTTAACTTGTTTACATAGTGAATAATATTATTTTTCATACTTCTGAGTTCTGTATTTTGACCAATCAAGAAGTTTACTTGATTTTTCTATTTTTTTGCTTGTCATGGAGTAATTTGTGATGATTTTATATTTTAAACATTTTTTTCAATTCTATATTTAAATATATTTTGCTTCCTATAATCACTTGAAATCACAGAGGAAATAAAAATAATTAATAGAAACTATTACAGCCATGACTCATTTTCACATGGTCTGCTATAACATGTTTACAATGGCACTGGGACTAGGCAAAGAATATTTTTGAAATTATTAATAATCAAATGGCTATGAGAGGTAATTACCTTGATTAGCATGTCACTGTGACTTTTTCATCCAGGTTATATTTATAGAGTTGGATTATCAAGTACCATACTACATACTTCCTATGAAGGCAGTAACCTAAGAAATGACAGTTTCAGATTTCAAAAAACCTATATTTTGACTTAATTCAGATTTTGCCACAGAAAACTTGTGTCAGTGGTTACAATTTGAAAATTGTGTCTTTTAATATTTACTGTTGTCTTCAAAGTGTACAAATGTTTTTTGCAATTTATCAACAGCTACTTTTTAAATGACAACTGAAATACTACAGCATATGAACATTTGCAGTACAGAAATAGCCTAGAAGTATGACTGTTTTCACTCAGGACTTTGCCACTTTTGTGTATGTTGAGTTCCTTTTGGGTGTTTGCATGTGTCTGCTATACCCTTTATAGCATCTCTCTCTTCTCATTCTTGTCATATCTTACTTGTGGCTTACTAAAGTTTCTTATTTTTTTTAGAAATTGGTGTAATAAAAGACATATATCAAAGATGCTATCTATATATATACATATATATATCTCTATGCTATCTCTTCACAACATTCCTCATTGTTATACTTAGTGTTTATTGTTAGATCATCACACCGGGCCCTTTTAATTTCGCTTTTTCCTACACCCAATATTCCACCCCAAAATACGAGCTCCATTCTTTGTACATAGATACTTGTTACTCTAGAGAGGTGTTCTCATCAACAACTTTAATCACCTTGTAAAAGAGTATTAGAGAAAGGTCCATCTGCATGCTTTAGCAACAGATGTCTTTATTGGTTTCTTGCAGGCCATAGGCAAGAATGAACACCATTTGTCCAATAAAAGATTCCTTTTGTATTGTATTAGAAAAGACCTGAAGGAGGTGAGGATTCTCTGCTTGCAAGTCGCAGTTAAAACTTAGTCTACTTATATAGTTTTAGTAGGGCGAATGCACAGAAAGTGGCTTTGAACAGTGAGCAAGAAAAGCAAATCTATTTTATCTTGAGGAATTTCTAATATTGTTTAAAACTGAAAAAACATACCTTTCTCTCTATGCACATTTTGTTTCATATTATAAAGAAGCAATATTTAACTACCAAAATTACTTCAGTCCTTTGTATAGATGTTATAAAACTAAGTTTCCGATACACCTCGAAAAGTAGATGTGTAGTATATGCATTTCACAATGCAAAAATGGAAGCACGTTGGAGTCACATAATTTGCTCAAGACCATATAAGAAAATTGTATAAATTCATGACTGAATTTATAAATCCTAATGAAAGACATTTTTGCAGAACTATCTATGCCACTATATTTAGGTCCTGAAGACCTGCACTGACTACAAAACAACTGACAGCAGATTTGGAGATAATTTTTTTGATGCTACTAACACTTAGAAAGAATCTCTGGATTTTTTTGTTGTTGTTGTTGGTTTTTTTTTTGTAGGAAAAGCTGCTCTTCCATGTCAGCAGATTCAGGAATTTCTAGTATACTGTTGACATTAACTTGTACTTAGGTAAAATAAAATATAACATATTTTATATTTACATAAATAAATTGGATTATAAAATATTCACTTCAAACTGTACAATGTAATGTAATCTATAGGAGCTACTTTTCAGTAATAAACTATCATATTCACAATTTGAGACAAATATTAGAGAGAGACAAAAGTTCTCTAGTTCAAGCCTTATGCCTAAACATTACTTCATTCTAATAAGTGTATACGTAAGCACACACACACACACACACACATATATATATTTGAACAAACACTCATGTTTCTTTTGGCTTTCTGAAGACATACCAGTTGAAATAGAATGATCATGCCTTTCTTCAAAAACAATAGAAATAGTCTATTCATGTAGGAACTAAACATTCAGAGTTTAGTTTAGTAATAGTATATGGTTGTTCTAGATACGTTCTGATTCAGTTATCAACTTTATGAGGTATGTTTATTGATATTGTCAACTGCAACAATACAAGGTGAATTTAACATCCAGTTTAAGAGTTACCTTTCTGCCACGTAAGCAAGTCTAACAGTTAGACACCCCTGTAATAGAACGAGTCTTTCCCATAGACTATAACTTTCTGGGACAAGATTATTATTATGAAGTATCATTCTTCCCCCTTTTATAGCTGAAACATCAGTGGAAGACTAATGGCCACAGGCGGTCTGTGCTGGCATGCTGTGACAAAATGTCATATATGTGTGTCATACATAAGTGGTCTCCACAACAAAAGTCAACTTTTCTTCCTAGACTGTTTCAAATCCCATAAAGCAATTTTGCAACTCAAATTAAAATTAGTAACTAATTGTCCTGGTTTCATCTGGGATAGAGTTAATTTTCTTCCTAGTAGCTGGTATAGTGCTGTGTTGTGGATTTAGTATGAGAATGTTGATAACACACTGGTGTTTTAGTTGTTGCTAAGTAGTGATTACACTAGTCAAGGACTTTTCAGCTTTTTGTGCCCTGCCAGCGAGAAGCTGGGAGGGAGCATAGCCAGGACAGCCAACCCAAACTGGCCAAGGGGATATTCCATACTACATGACATCATGCTCAGTATGTAAACTGGGGGGAGTTGGTCTGGGCAGGGGTGGAACCGCTGTTCGGGTACTGGCTGGGCATGGGTCAGTGGGTGGTGAGCAATTACATTGTGCATCACTTATTTTGTATATTCTTTTATCATTATTATTATTACTACTACTACTACTACTACTACTACTATTACTACTGTTACTACTATTATTACTATTATTATTATTTTCCATTCCTTTTCTGTCCTATTAAACTGTCTTCATCTCAATCCACAAATTTTACTTTTTTTTCCCCCAATTCTCTCCCCTATCCCACTGAGGAGGGGGGAAATGAGCGAATGGCTGTGTGGTGTTTAGCTGCCTGCTGGGTTAAACCACAACATTAATATTTAGCAGAGCTCGTTCTGAGAGAGGACCACACTTATCTCCCTATAAAACTGGTATATGTACTCTTCATCTGTATAATGCTAGTTACCAGCTTTTCCAAATAAGATAATAATTCTCAGAGGCTGTAAAAGAGGTTTTTCTTGCATTACATGGGAAGTCAAGTAAACAAGCTAGTCCAATATCAATCAGCTACTTCAAAGTAGCCAAACTAGCCATCCCTGTTACTTCAGAGAGAGATATCCCATGGAAGGCTGATAAAGGGAAAGTCTCTTCCTAAGGTCAGTCAGCAGAAAGTTACCTCCATTTTCAAATAATTACCAAAATTTTTGGTTGGTTGGTTGGTTTTGGTTTGGTTTGGTTTTCATTTTAAATCCTTAGCATTTAACCTTGGACTTCCTTGCTAGCTAAATGAATGTCTAACCATTTTTTCCTAACCTGCTTAAATGTTGGCTTCTTCACAGTAATGTAAACATAAATTCAAGAGACCAGTTGGACCTTGTCTGGACAAGGACTTTATTTTATCAGTTTTAATTTTCTACCTTTCACTCTCAATGGGTATCTAGACATTTAACATCATATCAAAATATTCCCAGGAGTATAGCACAATTGAGTGAGCTACTGTTCTTTCAGCTTTGTATTTATAATCACAATGCCAAGCATTTTATTGCTTTAATGTATTTTCTTCAGAAAGCAAACTTTTCAGATTGAAAAAAAGAAATCTCCATTTAAATGTCTTGCCTGCTCAGAACCTATCTCTCAGAGCTGAATATCTATTTACCATTACATTCTGCTACATTTTTTTCAATTATCTTTGTTTCTCTTATCTACAAGCTTTGCTATATTTATTGCTGTGTCCCTACCCATGATCAGTCCATTTTCAACATTCCACGTATCTTCTGTTTACACCTTTGCCATATTTATTTTTTGTTCATACAGTGAAAATTTTCTTGTTTAGATTCATTCAGTTCTGTTATCTGTCTCATCAGTTCCACTTTGATTGGTGGTTCACTATTCTTTCTTTTCTTTTTTTAATTGCCATTGTTCTGTCCTTCAGTCTGCATTGGTCTTTGTTCTTTTTTCCTTCTGCTTCCTTATCTCTTCATTGGTCTTTGACTAGCACTTACACCTTTTTATTTCCTCTTTCTTTGTAAGGGGAGGGTGTCATCCCACTTGGTTTTGTTCATTGGTCCTTAAATTCTCAAGTGAAATTCTTTCCTTTCTTCTCTTTCCATGCAAATAGTGGAGAAAGTTAGAGAACTGTGGATCAACTGAAAGAAAAATCAATGACTCAGTGATCAGCTGTTTGTAGGCGTTTCCAAAGTGCTGAATCCTTAATTTGATCCTAATCAGCTCACAGTTTCTGCTCTCGTTGCCAATTTGGGCATAGAGTGAACAGTGATGAGAGAAGAAAAGTACATGTACTTAGGGCATAATAAACAGGCTGAGTGGAAAAAACTCAGAGCTAAATTAGGTTGCCTCTGATGATAATGGAAACTTTTTGACGTTCAGTAAACGGTCCATTGTCTCCCTATCAACAACTCTTCATCTATATCAATATCTAAAAAGTCTTAAACAGGACAGTGAAAAAGGAAGCTTTGTACATTTTCAGTTGTCAAGATTAGTTGGGAATGAAGACCTGAATGACTGCAAATATTCCACTCTGACATGTCTTAAAGGCTTAATAAACAAATAGTCAAAGAGATTTTATCTCTCAGATTTAATCTAGAACCTCAGAGTTGCCATTTTTTTTCTTTATTTTATTAGTACTGAGTCTGCTAACCTGAGCAACTTTTATGATAGGTGAAAGGTACAGAACTAACTTGGATTCTAATAACAGGATATGAAATGGCAATAATATAAGCCAAACAAAAACAATATTCAGAAAGGATCTTTATATGGTTTAAGTAAACAAGGCATTGTTCATATGAGAAAGAACTTACAAAGAACAAAAGGAAACATAAGCACAAAGTAAAATGGAGCTACATACAGCAAAGCTGAATTCAGAAAGGAGAATCAACACACCATCGTGGCATTTTGCCTAGACAAGGCATTGGCACTAGCTCTGGGCACCCTGTACTACATCTTGTAGTACTGTACATCACCTAAAGACAAAGGAAGTGGGAAAGGAAAGAGCAAGCAAAACAAGTCTTAAAGTCAGGAAATTCTGTAACTGGAAATCCTGACATAGCAGAAGTGGAGGAAGAAGGAGGCAAAGCAAGGAAATAATGTGGGTTTTTTTTTGTCTTCTCATTTTCATAAGAGTTAATATGAGAAAGATTGGAGCACTTGTTAACAAATAAGAACATAATAGATTCCAGAAAAAAGTAAGGTAACGAGTCTGGCTGGGAGATAGTGAAGGATGTAACACAGATATAAAACTACACAAAGAATTAAGGTTAAAGTTCTAAGGACCAGAAAAAGGAAAGACTCTGAGTCAGAAGAAAAAGATTACTGTAGCTACCAGGGTGGCATTAGGCAACATGTAACAAACAAGCTGGAGGTTGCACTAATGTTAGGAGCATAGCCTAATTGCTGCCTGTTTGACCCAGACTTCTATCTATGAAAAGGAGAAACACATATTCAGCACAGTTAGAATAAGAAATGGAAAAACAAGCAGAGCTATTGAATGAGGGCACTGGAAGTTTCTGCTATTGCCAACATTATTTCTTTTGCTAGCCTTCCTTCTTCATCAAATTTCTGTAAGATAATTTTGACAATTTAGCACATGTAAGATGTAAATTATAATTATTCCACTTTAAAAAGGGAAAGTTTTATAGGCAAAATCTAGTCTTCCAGAAATATATTTTTCCCCTTTTAAAATTGGGATTTGTTAGTATTTTACTTAGTGTTATTTGTTTTTTAAGTAAGAAAATAAAATAACTAAAGTATCCTTGATTTTACTGTGGGTTTTTTTTGTTATTTGTTTTGTTTTGTTTTAATTTATCCCATGCCCTGAATGTTTTTCAATAAAATTTTATATGTAGAAAAAAGGATGGATGACACTAGCATTCCAACACTGTAAAATCAAAATAACATAAATTATTCAGAGAAAGTATACCTTAAAATTATGACTGTGTTTGAGCTAAAACGCAATGTTTGATTTTGTTGTCAGTAATACCTGGCACATTTATAATGGACAGACAGGTATCTGACAATGCTATCAGGCCAGGAGTAGGCACTGACAAGGTGACAGCAGGGTGCTCAACTCATCCATGTGGGTGTTCCCTTACTAGCTGGGGAAAGCACTCATCCTGCTCTTACTGTGGTCCTCTAGACCACTGAAGCACGTCCAACTCCTATGGCATGGTCAGAGCAGCTGGGTTGGCTTCTTGTCCTGGCATGTCTGATAGTTTTCTATGCCCTTTTCACTTAGCATAACTTCAACCCAGAGCCAAGTAAGCACCAACTCACCTCCCTGCAACCCTAACAATATTTAATATGAATTAATACTAAGGATTTTTTGTCATTTTACATATTTCTACTCCCAGTTTTTTTCTCTGCTCTTAGTTACTTGGAGCAAATAAATTAATTTTAATTTTATCGTCAGTACCATACATTTTAAGTGGAGCAATATCTGTTATTCTATATGCTATAGAATTAAAAAAATAAAGTATTTTAGTTTTATTTAAGTTTAGTTTTGAGCTTATTCCTCTGTTATGTGATAACGATTTCTTTTTTGAGTAGTTTGCAATACCATCATCAAAGTATGAATCTGTTTGTTTAGTACCAAATTCAAACCTTTGGAAGTACTGGGGTGAAGAGAGCATACCAAATTACTTTTAACACTAGGAACATCCTGAAATTTTAAAAGATCTACTTGTTAATCTTCTGAAAACTTTTTTTCTCTACAAGTGGTTAGGGAGTAAATTTTAAAAATGTAGGCCTATTCAGGGAGTCAGATGTTTTAGGAGAAAGCAATTCATCATTAGAGAAAAGGCAGTGGATGCCTCCAGTAATTTCAGTGAATTTCTCCTATGCAGCTCAGAAGCTCTGATCAGGTAACTTGTGCATTTGATTCTTGTTTGCCTTGGCAGGGAATGTAGATGAAAGGATGATTCATCTTGCTTAAAACCAAGAGATTAGAAAAGGTGAGTATTAGCTCACCTTTTAAAGACTGAGAATGTTAAATCTTCCTTCCATTCAAATTTCCTAAGAGGAAATTAACTGTGAGTAGGTAGAGAAAAGTTGTTAATTCATCCAATTAAATCTTTGGACACAGTGACCATATCAACATTTAAAAATATCTCTGCAGATACATGCTGGTCTCGCAGGCTCTCAAACACAAGCAAAATATGTATCTATGAAGTGTTCAAAAATTCCAGTTTTTGCCAATTCGTCACACCTCCACTTCTCATGATTTTTAGATAAATGTATTCATACTTCTTTTCACTTATGGAAACAAATGAATAGCTGTCACAAAATGATTATACATTTTTGCTAACAGTGGAGCTTTCCAAACTCCCATACATGTCTGTCCTTTGAAGACCACATACAGTGAAATTTTCTGATGTTTTTCATCAGAAAATTCTAGTAGTCTTGTCATCTTCTAAATAATTTTATTTTTAACTTTAAAAAATACATGATTTTGGCTACTACAAAATTTCTTTCTGAACATAAACACAGGAAAGATTCTTTTAGTCAACACAACAAGGCAGAAATATACCAGATTGAATTACTCAATTTTTCCCAGTACAATTGCAGCAGGCATGCATTCTTTTTCTGTTTAAAATAGGTATGAATTTTTTTCATTGATTTCAATGCAATGTTAATTTTGTGATGAATATTTAAATGTCAAATCAATTAACTGGTTAGGTACTGGTAATTTTGGAAAATATATCCCCTTGGAACTGAACAGAGATTGGGCATATAATCATAAATTATTTTTCAATTTTTTAAAGCTATTTCTAATATCACACTGCAAGTTGAGGTAACTAATTAGAGCAAAAAATTATGTTTTGGAAAACTATTGAGTATGATACTCAATAGTGCTGTCGATGGATCCTGTTACCAGTCCCCGGTTCTGCCCCCTGTGTTCAGCCCCTGCAGGATTGTGCCCTGTTGGTGAGAGCACAGCCTGAGTGGGGTCACCCTCCTGGCTTGTGCCCCTTGTGGAGCTGCCCTGCTCCTGCCACTCCCTAATATATGGCAGTAGCTACTACAGTGAATTATTTACAAGTTATACTAAAAAATATTTTCATAACATGCCAGATGATTCCAACTGGCTTTTGCAAAGCGGTTGATTTATGTGATGCTTTATCATTTCAAATCATACCTTCCATTAACTTCATTTGAAAGAGAGATTTCTTATCACTAATGCAAACAAAACTTGTTTCTCAAGCTGGGCACCCAGAAAATTGAAAACCTGTTATTGATGTGCATCTTCAAAAAGCTTGGCTGAAATGATTCATCTAGTAACACACAAAAATAATGTGAGAGGCAGAAATTTTGGAAAAATGGAACAGGAGTTCTTTCTGGAAAAGCAACATTTTCACTCAGAATAGCAGTCAGAAGTATTGGCTACTTTCCAAAATAAGGTGTATACAAAGTTGCAATTTAAAAGTAATCATATAAAACCAAACCTTGATTTTTATTTTTTTTTGAGGGATCTAGATGTATAAGTGCGAAAGAAAGGGTAGACGAAAGTTACAAAGATGCACAGGGAGGGCAACAAGAAAGCCCTAAAAATAGACAGGGTCTATGACATGACCCAGAAAGACTCCCAAGTATGAAATTTTGCTGAAAGCTTGGTTCAAATACAGTAAGTAATACTATCTTTCTGCAAAGAGATTTTCTTTTAGGTGATTACAAATATGATTTATGAAAATATTTTTTTTGTGTGTGTTTAGTTCACAGCTTTAAACTATTCTATATTTTCTCTGTTTATAGATTGAGGCAAAGATCTAGCACATTAAATATGCTAAATCAAGCATATACAATAACACGAAGATGAAAGAGTAATATTGACTGTACACTTTCCGTAAATGGCCACATCTGACATGCTTCTCTTCCATTTGTTATTGTTTAGCTGCCATTTAATCGCCATTTAAACCAATTAAGGCTGTTAAGCATTCACTGAAGACAGTCAATGACTGCAAATTTCAACAAGATTCAATTCTGAGGAGACCAATTAAACAAAGAAGTACAAAGCTGGATGAGGATGAAGTCAGAGGTCATGAGCTTCACAAATAGCCAAACTGAAAAATCTTTTTCAGTCATAAAAACTTCTTTCAACCAAAATATTGAAGTAGTAATAGAGTGGCCTTGTCTAGCTGAGACAATTTTTTAAGCTGTCCACTTATGTATTCTACAAATATACCTGTATAGTCCCATGAAAACATTTTTGTCTGTTACAAAATTAAGGGGAGGGTGACTAATGTAATCTGATTACACTTTCATTAATGTCACTAAGTAAAATTATAAAATCCACTGTCATGCTAGAAAATTTCCACAAGCAACTGTACCTTGGTAAAACTTTACTTGTTTAAGTAAAAACTTTTTGCAAAAAGAAAACTAGGAAACATCACCTTACTACTTGCTACAGCAATCTGAGAAAATAAACGTCACCATGAAAGATTTAGTAAAGCTTTCATAATTTCACTATCACACTTTCTTAATTTAAAACCCAATTCTCCACTCACACAAATGTGTAGTATTTTTGTGCTGCTTCCACACACTGGCAAGATCTCGTAAGTCTTGCAGAAGTAGTCTATTTCAAGACCTATATGGAGGCTTAATCGTCTTTTCTTTTTTAAGTGCTGACTTATTCTATTCTCTTCTACAGAACTCCTTATCCTTTTCATCACCAGAATGTAGTGACATCCTAAATTCACAATACCAAAACTTTTGAGCATGCCAGGCTTCTTTGACTTTCTTCTCAAGATATTGACATTTTAAAAAAAATGTATCCCAAAGCTCCAGCTTTGAATGTTTAGTTTAATATAAAAAGAATCCTGCACATATATATCTATGTATGTAGATAGGTATATATATATATGTGTACAGATAGATATACATAGATATGAACATACATGTGCACACAATTATATATAAATATTCTCAATAGCTTGAACAAGATATACAAAGAAAAAAATTATGCCTTTGCAAGATATTACTTTCCTCTTCCTTCCATCCTCTTAGTTTCCTTCACCTGTTTTCTCTAATGTTGATTAAAACTGTAACTGAGTAAGAACCATAAGTTCCTAACAGTAATAATTGTTTTATTCTTTTGCACTTGTGCAGAACGTTGTTCACATACTCTTTGAGATTACGATTTAGAGTAGATTCACCAATAGAAGTCTTGACTGTGAGGGCCTTTTTGGGCTCCTTCATGTGAATTTTATCTTTTGAGGAGTCGGCAGAAAGGAGGAAAACTACATGTTCTTGGTTTTTCTTGTGAGAGACAACCCTCAAATCTTTTAGGTACGAGTTCCATCTTTCTTGCAGCTGGTATCAGAATAGCACAGAAATACTAATGAAACAGGAAATACAAATGGAAACACAGAAGTACAAAGAAAAACACTTTCATTAGAGATACGTTTCTCTGTATCTGCTGGGCAACACCAACGGCAGGAGAGAGAGGAGTGAGAATATGCGAGAAACAACTCTGCAGACACCAAGGTCAGTGAAGAAGGAGGGGGAGGAGGTGCTCCAGGCACCAGAGCAGAGATTCCCCTGCAGCCCATGGTGAAGACCATGGTGAGGCAGGCTGTCCCCCTGCAGCCTATGGAGGTCCACATTAGAGCAGATACCCACCTGCAACCCATGGAGGACCCTATGTCAGAGCAGGTGCCCGAAGGAGGCTGTGACCCCATGGGAAGACTGTGCTGGAGCAAGCTCCTGGCAGGACCTGTGGACCTGTGGAGAGGAGCCCACACTGGAACAGGTTTTCTGGCAGGACTTGTGACCCCATGGGGGACCATACTGGAGCAGTCTGTTCCTAAAAGACTGCACCCCATGGAAGAAGGTAGAGAATTCAGGAGTAAAGTTAAGCCCAGGAAGAAGGGAGGGGTGGGGGGAAGTTGTTTTAAGATTTATTTTTCATTTTCTCATTACCCTACTCTGATTTGATTGGTAATAAATTGAATTTGTTTTCCCCAAGTCAAGTCTGTTTTGCCCGTGACAGTAATTGCTGAGTGATCTCCCTGTCCTTATCTCGACCCATGAGCCTTTCTTTATATTTTCTCTCCCCTGTCCAGCTGAGGAAGGGAAATGATAGAGTTGTTTTGGTGGGCACCTGGCATCAAGCCAGGTCATCCCACCACATTACCCATTTGACAAAGAAAATTCACATCCTGCACAGATTTGAGATGAAGAATTTTACTGCTCTAATTTCGTTCTAGAATCATGTCATGGTTTAACACCAGTCAGCAACTAAGCACCATACAGCTGCTTGCTCACCCTCCTCGCTGCAGTGGGATGGGAGAGAATCGGAAAAAAATATAAAACCCATGGGCTGAGATAAAGGCAGTTTAATAGGACAGCAGAGGAAGAGAAAGAAGTAATAATAATAATTATAATAATAATAATGACAAAAGAATATACAAAATAAGTGATGCACAATGTAATTGCTCACCACCCACCAACCGACGCCCAGCCAGTCACTGAGTAGTGATCTCTGTCCCCTGGCCAACTCCCCCCACTTTATATACTGAGCATAATGTCATATAGTATGGAATATCCCTTTGGCCAGTTCGGGTCAGCTGTCCTGCCTATGCTCCCTCCCAGCTTCTTGTGTACCTGGCAGAGCATGTGTCCTGGTTTCAGCTGAGTTAGAGTTACTTTTCTTCCTAGTAGCTAGCATAGTGCTGTGTTTTGGATTTAGCATGAGAAGAATGCTGATAACACACTGATGTTTTAGTTGTTGCTAAGTAATGCTTAGACTAGTCAAGGACTTTCTTTTTCAGCTTCCCATGCTCTGCCAGGTGCACAAGAAGTTGGGAGGGGGCACGGCCCAAGATAGTTGATCCAAATCGACCAAAGGGCTATTCCATACCATATGACGTCATGCTCAGTATATAAACCGAGGGGAGTTAGCCGGGGGGCAGCGATCGCTGCTCGGGGACTGGCTGGGTGTCGGTCGGCGGGTGGTGAGCGGTTGCATCACTTGTTTTCTTTTCCCTGGGTTTTGTTTGTCTCTCTCGTTCTCCTTTTCATTACAATTATTATTATTATTATTATCATTATTATTATTACTATTATTATTATTTTATTTCAATTATTAAACTGTTCTTATCTCAACCCGTGGGTTTTCTTACTCTTGCCCTTCCGATTCTCTCCCCCATCCCACCGGGGAGGGGGAGGGTGAGCGAGCGGCTGCGTGGTGCTTAGTTGCCGAGTGGGGCTAAACCACGACAGCATGGGAAGCTGAAAAAGAAAGTCCTTGACTGGTGTAAGCACTACTTGGCAACAACTAAAACATCAGTGTGTTATCAACTTTATTCTCATACTAAATCCAAAACACAGCACTATGCCAGCTACTAGGAAGAAAATTAACTCTATCCCAGCCAAAACCAGGACAGTTCTTTGGAGAGGACAGATGCTGGATTGTTATACAATAGTTAAAAAGAAAAAATATCATGAACAGTGAATCCAGACTTGCCACATAATATTATGAAAACACATCCATTTATTGGAGCAGCACTATGCAAAGTAATATTAAACTGGATGTTCCCTGATTAGGAATACATATTACATTCTTCATCACAGTATCATAGAACCATAGAATCATAGAACAGTTTGTGTTGGAAGGGACATTTAAAGATCATTTATTTCCAACCCCCCCTGTCATGGGCAGGGACATCTTTCATTAGATCAGGTCACTCAAAGCCCCATCCCACCTGACCTTGAATGCTTCCAAGGATGGAGCATCTACAGCTTCTTTGGGCAACCTGGTCCAGTGCCTCACCACCCTCATCGTAAAGAATTTCTTCCTTATATCTAATCTAAACCTACCCTCTTTCAGTTTAAATCCATTGCCCCTTGTCCTGTCGCTACAGGCCCTCATAAAAAGTGTCTCTTCAGCTTTCTTGTAAGCCCCCTTTAAGTAATGAAAGGCCACAATAAGGTTTTCCCAGAGCCTTTTCCAGGCTGAATTGCCCCAACTCTCTCAGCCTTTCTTCATAGGAGAGGTGTTCCATCCCTCTGATCTTTTTTGTGTCCCTCCTCTGGACCTGCTAAAGCAGGTTCATGTATGCCTTGTGCTGGGGACCCCAGAACTGAACACAGTACTCCAGATGGGCTCTCACAAGAGCAGAACAGAGGGGCAAAATCACCTCCCTCGACCTGCTGGCCACGCTTCTTTTGATGCAGCCCAGGATATGGTTGGCTTTCTGGGCTGCAAGTGCATATTGCTGGCTTGTGTCCAATTTTTCATCTACCAATATCCCCTAGTCCTTCTCCACAAGACTGTTCTCAATCCATTCATCCCCCAATATGTATTGATACTGGGGATTGCCCTGACCCAGGTGCAGATCCTTGTGCTTGACCTCATTGAACTTCATGAGATTCTCGTGGGCCCACTCCTCAAGCCTGTCAATATCCTTCTGGATGGCACCCCTTTCCTCAACTGCACCACTCAGCTTGGTGTCATCTGCAAACTTGCTGAAGGTGCACTCAATCCCACTGTCCATGTCATTAACAAAGATATTGAATAGTATTGATCCCAATACAGACCCCTGAGGGACACCATTTGTTACTGATCTCCATTTGGACATTAAGCCATTGACTGCAACTCTTTGTATGTGGCCATCCAGCCAATTCCTTATCCATCAAATTGTCCACCCATCAAATCCATATCTCTCCTATTTAGGAACAAGGATGTTGTGTGGGACCATGTCAAAGGCCTTACAGAAGTCTAGGTAGATGACAACTTGAGTTACTGAAGTCAAGGTAGATGATAATAAAGATAACTACTAAATGTATGAATAACATATCTGTTGCTATTGCAGAATTATTATGTATCCCTCAAGCTGCAACCTTCCAGAACTCTGAAGTAGACACTGATAAAAAATGTTGTGACCCATCATACTCTTGATTTTTTAAACTTTTTTTTTCACTCTTGTTATCCTTTTGTGTTAGAAGATGCTCATACACAACTGAAAAAAAATTACCTATTCTTTCTCTCTTAAATATGTTATCTTTTTCTGATCTCTTGGAAGCCTCCTGTTGCAAAGATTACAAAAGTTCCACCGCTACTAAATCATTGAAAACTGAGACCTCCACAATCTCATATTCAATTTATATTCATATATCCACGCTCATATGCTTCTTAATTAATTACATTTTGTTGAGACAAATTTTATATGAAGGCTAGATTAATTTTAGCACTTACTTTAACTAGAATTAAAGCACATAATTTTTTTATTTTAAGACATTTTTGATTAATCAAGGAAAGTGCACCTTAAAGTCTAAATAAAAAGGAATCCATGATTTAAAAATATTAACTATTTTCTCGGATATTTTTAAGGTATGAATACAAGTTTCATTTTAATAATGTTTATTCTTTACCTTGTCCTGAAGTTTGCAGGATGAGGATGCCCATCATATAATGACAAATAGTCATATTCTTCTTCTAGAGCAAAAGACTGAAAGACGATCTGTATTCTGTTTCTTTCTTCTGCTATTATAACCCATGTGCAGTTTGCACCATTTGGATATCCATATGGGAAGCCAGGGCTTTCTATAGTGCCATTAAGTCCCTTTAAAGTTCCACCACAGGTATAAATAAATCCTAAAAAAACCAAGGAAACAAAAATTAACAATCCATTTTTATATCAACCTTCAATAAAATACATCATTGGAATTCATGATTTCTAAAAAAGTATCAAAATACTTCTTTGCAAGTACTACTTTTAGAAAGGTAAAGACCATGTTTTAATACAAATCCTGGCCACTTAATGCAAAACAACCTCACCCACCTAACAAATGTGTTTTCCATACTGTTTATGTAAAGACATATGGTGGCATCTTTGCAAATAAATACATATAAACAACATCTATGACTAAATTTGGTCATCTATGAGGCAAAATGTTTACACCAATTCACTTTTTTTGTAAAAAGGAAGAGAAGGAGCCAGAGCAAAATAAATGAGCCTTTTTTTGGTGCAGGTCTGATACAGATTAGATCTATTAACCTTCTGTTACTCCTCCCCAGATTTTGGGACTGGAAGAGGCTGAAAGGCTATTTATTATGAACAAGCTTTTTCCAATCAATAATTCTGGTTTATGAAAGCTGTGTACTTAAAGACTCAATGTAAAATAGCTATCTGTTGCATCATTATATTATCTCATGTAAATAACTGCATTGTGTATTTGTAACCAGAAGGAACTTAGTAAGCTTTTCTATACCCAAATAAAATATTAAGATGAACAGCTTACGTGTTTTGACTGACCCTAAGTGTGTATTGTGGTTTAACCCCAGTAGTCAGCTAAGACCCACACAGCGCTCGCTCACTCCCCCCCGGTGGGATGGGGGAGAAAATTGGAAAGGTTAAAAGTGAGAAAATTTATGGGTTGAGATAAAGGCTGTTTAATAGGTAGAGCAAAAGCTGCATATGTAAGCAAAGCAGAATAAGGAAGTCATTGGCTACTTTGGCAGGTGGGTGTTTAGCCACTTCCAGGAAAGCAGGGCTCCATCACGCATAACAGTTACACAGGAAGACAAACACCATAACCCTGAACATTCCCCCTTCCTCCTTCTTTCCCCCAGCTTTTATCACTGAGCATGATGTCATATGGTATGGAATATATCCCTTTGGTCAGTTGGGACCAGCTGTCCTGGCTGTGTCTCCTCCCAACTTCTTGCCCATCCGCAGACTATTTGCTGAGAGGGGAAGCAGGGGAAACAGAGAAGGCCTTGACACTGTGTAAGCACGGTTCAGCAATAAGTAAAATATCCCTGTGTTATCAGCACTGTTTTGGTCGCAAATCCAAAACATAACACCATAGGATGTACTATGATGAAAATTAACTCTATCCCAGCCAAAATCAGTACACTAGGTCAAAGCTGAATGGTGGATCTGCCAACAGATCTTTTTTAACATGAATATCCCCAAAGGTCAGAAATGACCCCTTTATTCAAACTCCAAATTTTCTTGGACTATAAGCAATTTTCTCTTTATACAGAAAATCAATTTTCTGAGAAAAAACAGAAAAGAAGAATAATTATAAAAATATCTCCCCCAAGTCACTGTGTCCTGGCAGGGCAGGTCCTTTTCTACTCTTGCTCTCAGTTCTAATGTTCAGTTACAGCAGTTCCTAACTCCTCTAATTCCTTAAGATTTTTTTTTCTTTCCACCAGTTTTGCTGTCTAACTGTACATCTCCACTACATCCCATCTCCAGGCTTTCTGCTTTCTTATCCCTTAAATATCAGATCACTTTTCTTGCTTTGCCTTTTGCATCCCCAAAGCTTCTCTTCCCCAAGTGTGCTCAGAGCGAGCTGCCTCTGCTAGCTGGGGGATTTCATCAACTGAGAGAAAGCATAAAGTGCTCAGCTGCCCAGCATGTTCTTTCAGAGAAACATGATGCATTTCTTAGTAAACTACAAACAAACCAACCAGATGCCATCTCTTTAATTATACACACATGTATATATTTGAGCTCATTAAATCATCTTCTTTATGACACATTCACAAGCTTGTCTTTGTGTTGAGCATTTAAATGTGCAGAGACCCCTCTCTCTGAAGTATGAAGCAGAAATCTCTTAAGGTTTTACACTTTGTATTGCTACACTGTAAAGTAACATTTCCTGACAACAGAAGAGGGACACATCCAATATTTTTATCTTGGCTTTTTCACATTTATCTCCAATGATGAGAAAAAATGCCTCTTATGAATTGTGATTACTCTTTTGCTACAAATATCAGTATGTCATAGATAAAGCCCCTCCCACTGTAAAGGAAGATCAGGTTCGTGACTGCCTGAGGAACCTGAACATACATAAGTCTATGGGACCTGATGAGATGCATCCCAGAGTCCTGAGGGAGTTGGCTGATGTAGTTGCCAAGCCACTCTCCATGATATTTGAAAAGTCATGGCAGTCAGGTGAAGTCCCTGGTGACTGGAAGAAGGGAAATGTTGTGCCCATTTTTAAAAAGGGAAGAAAGGAGGACCCTGGGAATTACCGACCTGTCAGCCTCACCTCTGTGCCTGGCAAGATCATGGAACAGATCCTCCTAGAAGCAATGCTAAAGCACAGAGGACAGGGAGGTGATTCGAGACAGCCAGCATGGCTTCACCAAGGGCAAGTCCTGCCTGACTAACCTGGTGGCTTTCTATGATGGAGTAACTGCATCAGTGGACAAGGGAAAAGCAATGGATGTCATCTATCTGGACTTCCAAAAAGCCTTCGACACGGTCCCCCACAACATCCTTCTCTCTAAACTGGAGAGATATGGATTTGATGGGTGGGCCGTTCGGTGGGTAAGGAACTGGTTGGATGGTCGCATCCAGAAGGTAGTGGTCAACGGCTCGATGTCCAAATGGAGACTGGTAACAAGTGGTGTTCCTCAGGGGTCCGTACTGGGACCAGTGCTGTTTAATATTTTCATCAATGACATAGACAGTGAGATCGAGTGGACTCCCAGCAAGCTTGCAGATGACACCAAGCTGAGGGATGTAGTTGAGACACCTGAGGGACGGGATGTCATCCAAAGGGACCTGGACAGGCTGGAGAGATGGGCCTGTGCAAACCTCATGAGGTTCAACAAGGCCAAGTGCAAGGTCCTGCACCTGGGTCGGGGCAACCCCCGATATCAATACAGGCTGGGAGATGAGGGGATTGAGAGCAGCCCTGCGGAGAAGGACTTGGGGGTACTGGTGGATGAAAAGCTGGACATGAGCCAGCAGTGTGCGCTTGCAGCCCAGAAGGCCAACCGTATCCTGGGCTGCATCAAAAGAAGCGTGGCCAGCAGGTCGAGGGAGGTGATTCTGCCCCTCTACTCTGCTCTGGTGAGACCCCACCTGGAGTACTGCGTCCAGCTCTGGAGCCCTCAGCACAAGAAGGACATGGAGCTGTTGGAGCGGGTCCAGAAGAGGGCCACAAAAATGATCCGAGGGCTGGAGCACCTCTCCTACGAGGACAGGCTGAGAGAGTTGGGGCTGTTCAGCCTGGAGAAGAGAAGGCTGCGGGGAGACCTTATTGCGGCCTTTCAGTACTTAAAGGGGGCCTATAGGAAAGATGGGGACAGTCTTTTTAGCAAGGCCTGTTGTGACAGGACAAGGACTGATGGTTTTAAACTAAAGGAAGGTAGATTTAGGCTGGATGTAAGGAAGAAATTTTTTACAATGAGGGTGGTGAAGCACTGGAACAGGTTGCCCAGAGAGGTAGTGGAGGCCCCATCCCTGGAAACCTTTCAGGTCAGGTTGGAGGGGGCTCTGAGCAACCTGATCTTGTTGATGATGTCCCTGCTCACTGCAGGGGGGTTGGACTAGATGACCTCTAAAGGTCCCTTCCAACCCAAAGCATTCTATGATTCTATGATTCTATATATAGGACAGAGAGGGAATGGAAGATCCTCTTAGAAAGTAATTAGGGCTTTGTTTGCCTCATCTGACATGTATAGAAAATTTTACCTTCTACTGCAAATTAGCTTAGAGAATTTATTTTCAAATCAGTGCCTGTGCACTGTCATTTGTTATCAAACTTCATTGCTAGGAGTCTGGTTTTTTTATGCCTTTCTGCATCTCCCTCATATACTCAAACTATTTTTAAATCTCCTTTATGTGTTATTAGTTATTATCTAACCTCGGCTTTTTTATTTAGCACTTTAAAAATCTTTTGGAATACAGTTTGTGCACAAGTCACTTTACAAAACTAGACTATTTACTCATCATAACATCTTCATCCTAGAAATCTAGCACCTCCTGCCAAATACAGTGACTGGAATAAGACTTTTAAAATAGCTAAGTGTGCATTTATTTATCAGTTTAGTTTTTCCTAGAAATCTCCTGCTGAGGCCTACTTCAATTGAATTAGAGAAAAAGAGAGGGAGAGAGACTTGAAAATTAAATAACATGCATTGTTAATTTCCATGCATCTCTCCAGACCAAGTGTGGAAAGCACAATGTGAACTTTGGTTCAACATCATAATACAGCTCCATAATTCAGAACCTGTGTCACTGTTGCTGTATCTAAGTCAGGATAGCTATCAATTACATATGTACTAATCTGTTAATTCAATGTAAGCTATAAAGAAAAAACTCAAATAATAGGTCTTTTGTGACTAAAATAAAATTATATTTTTCCAAAAAAAGAACAGAACCAAAATAAAGAGAAAATGCCTTGTGAGATGATACACTACTCAATAAAGAATGTAGTGCTTTATATTGGATCCAATATTTGTTCCTATCCATACATACATATGAAATGTAAACTTCATGACATAAAAGTTGCACTTACTCCTTTTTTTCGATATCCAAACTGTAACAAAAGATAATTATTCATATGCTGCAAGTTGATATAACTTGGATATTTTTCAATGATGACTACCAGAATGTAACACAGCTATGCACGTGTCTGAAGATACATTTTTAATTCAGCTATGCACCACAGCACACCAGAACAGAAGTATGCTGCACCTGTGTAGTAGTTTGCAGGGGGGTAGGGATCCATACCAGCTACAAGGCATTAGAGTTGTTGGTGTTTCAGAAATGTCTATCTTGTATTCAGGTAGACCTCTATGCCTGTCTAACCCAATACTCTGTATTCAAAGAATCCTTCTCACTTTCATCTCAGCTCCAACAGTAGCTTTTACAATGAGCTTTCTACCAGCTGAGTAAAGTCTACATTTAATATTTTGCCTGACCATTTAAAAAAAAAAAACAACCACAGATTAATAATGTGTTTTTCTTCCTTTTTAAGTTCCCAAAGTAATAATAACTTCTTCCATTGTGGTTATGTCTATATTTGTGGGTTGTTGTTTTTACTTTCTATTTTTGTCAATCATTCTTTTTTTATATATAACGCTTATTTCCTTGATTTTAGACTGTTTTCTTTAGTCTAGAGAAATTCCAGACATGACTAATAAAGCCTTGAAAAAAACACAAATATCTTATGTTTGTGAGTGCACAATATAAGAACACCATTGTAGCACCTCTGTGAAAATCAGCTCTTATGAGTTCCAAGAAATTTAGGATTTCTCAACTAAATTGTCATTTCATTTCAGTTTGTTCTTAAAAGCTTTTGTTTTCACAAACAAGATATTTGAATGCTTATTCTCTGCACAGCTTACTGGAAATCATGCCAATATGTAGACATTATAAAGTGTTCAAAAGAAGCTTATTTTAAGACTCTATCTATGATTTGTATCATTTTAAAGTTATGAGAAAAGATAGTTAGACTTCTTCTTCTTTACAAATAATTGGGTAAGATAGATTTTCTTGCCCTTACATAAGCTATAACAAGGTACCAAAATGACTTTTCATTTGGTAGGGCTGGCTGGAAACCCTGTAACAAGCTCACTGGAACTGGTACAGAATACCAGCCAAAAAGAAACTAACACTGTAAAGCAATTATCACTGCATTTGAAGAATTTTATGGAAGTACTGTTTTTCCTCCAAAGAGTAATTTCTTATCTTTGTTTCAGCCACCTTTTCTGAAAGAGGTTCAGAAATATTTTTGTGTTGTCTTCCACTTGTCTCAGCTGTGAAAACTGAAGAGGGACAAAAGATTCTGTCCCCTCGAGTCAACATTGAGCATGTTTCTTCTCTTAAGACACATAAGGTCTAAAAAACAGCAGGACTGCTCACTCATGTTCACATGGAATCCATCCTAAGGAGCGGAAGACTTAAAATGCCAAGGTGGCAAAACAAACAACTGAATCTCATTTAACAAAGCCTCCGTAACATTTTTGTTACAGATATTGAAATAAATATTTATTGTCATTTTGTGTATTTCTTGTTCTACAACAGTTGAGTTATTTCCTATAACTAAAACCAAAAAAGCTTTAACTTCAGTAGTGTCACCAGTGTTTGAAGAACTTTAAAAAAGGTGTAACATAAATCTACCATCCTGTAAGTAATTCAACAGAAGAAGATTATCACTTTCACAAGAAAATTAAGTTCTTTTCCCTTACCCTTAGGCAGTTAATTGCCTTGGTTTGTACATAACTCTTTGACAGGGAATAGCCGCCTGTTTCTATTTTAAAAGCATTGCTACCACTGCCCCAGATGAAAGTCTGGTTTCAACAAAGTCAGCTGAAATACACTCAAGTTTTTATCCCCAGTATGTAATTAACTTTCCTTCTAAGGATATTTCAATACTTCTCTCCTATTCCTCATGTAATATCTCAAATGCCTTATAGACAAGGGATCATCTGTTCCAAAATAACTGCCTCCTTGCTCATGCAGCCAGGGAAGGGTAAACTCTCAGATGTGACAAACATCTGGGCAACTGAACTAGACATAAAAACAAGAGAAGACATTTAGAATCTCATCACTGAATGAATTAAAATTCTTCTCTGGGTTTGAAAGCCTGCCATATTTGAGACCCCTCACACATGCTAGTGCTGCCCACACATGCTAGTGCTGCCATACTTGCAGGGGAATCAGATTTCGTATGTTTGGGGAGATTGTAGATAGATATTAGAGGTGTTTGGGTTTTTCTAAGAGAATTTGGATTTCAAATAATAGAATTTCTGGTCTCAATGGCATTTGGCCACCCTGCTTCTCTCTCCTGTGTTTAAGAATAAACATTTTGAGCTATGAGTTCCTCATTTTAAGAGAATTAATTGTGAGAAGTGCCTTCATTAGTAGTCTAACCCTGCACTCTTTTTTTCTTCTTCTACCTACTATTCCTGCAGTTCTTCCACTTGAAAAGTGGAAAGTAAGCAGCATACAATCAGAAATTGATCCAGGAATCTTCCCAGCAGCCCTAAAGAGAATGCCATATCAAAGGCATGGCTGAAAATTAATTCATGCAGATTTCATGTTTGATGACAAGGGAAATTTACTCTGTGGAAAAGATATGAACAGAGATTTCACTGTAAAGATCAGTTGTTGAAAGAATTATTTTTATTTTACATTCCCTTTTCACTGTTCCCTTTTCTGCAAAGATAACCACATGTCTAAAGGCTTTGTACTGTGCTTCATGTGCTGTTTTTTTTTTTAATGTGTGATCTGAGAAACTGTTAATTTTGTAATTAAATTGGGATATTTTTAAAGTTAGCTTGGAACTATCACCTGACAAGTCAAAATGACAAGGAAGACCACTTCCAAAATACTATGAACTGCCAATAGCATTTTGAAACATTTCTGTTCTTTTAGAAATAAGAAGTCTTAATTTGCATAGACTTCCTAATTGATTTTCAAATAACATACCTTAGAGCAAAATTCTCTTTTCATTAAAATGTGCTGGTAAGTAGCAAACCCTTTCCATGTGAATTGCATGAAAGATAGTGGCAAGATACAACCACTGCAGTAAGCAGGTCATACTAAAACTTCTGAAGTAGTTTATCATTTAGTTGAATCCATGCAATATATTTCCTCTAAAGCTTCATTACTGTTGTGTTTATTTCTTATAATATTTTATATGTTGATAGAAAAAAGATTTTGCTGCAAAGTACAGGTCTTTGGGTCTCTAGGATATGTCCAAAAACCTTAATTACAGTTTTCACGCTAATTGTAATGTAACAGCAGAACAGTCAATATAATGCTGACTTGAATTCCTTAAATTTAAAGCCCATTGGCATATACAGTAAACATCTGACATTATATAGCTGATTCATTAAAATCTAGGATTTTAGAATCTCTCTAATGAGATTTACAAAGAGACTTAATCTAGTGAAGAAAAAAAAAGTAAAGAAAAACACAATTGCAGTATATTACATCTGGTAGTTTGAAACCTTGCAGCAGTTTCAGATAAGTGACAGAAAACATTATTACAAATCTAAGTAGCTTGTTGAAATTAACATATAGCTTTAGAGAAAGAAAAAAACAGTTTCCATAATCCTTCTAAAACACCATAGATTTAGTCAAACTCAAAAAGGGAGGAGAGAGAAGGGAGAAGAAAACCCAGAATGATGAAAAAAGTTCCAGTAAGCATTCAGATAGGAAATAAACATTATCAAATAAATAAGATGCTGGTTTGAAGTGACTTCAACAAGATTAGAAAAGACTTTGAAGACTCAGTGCTTCGAAAATCAGGACAAAATTAAGGCTCTGTTTTAAGTTTCTGCCAATAGAAATTGAACATAAGAATGGTTCAATATTTACTGTACACTACTGCAGACGGTCTTCCTATATTCTGTTTCGTTCTTTAAAAAAACAACAGACAACCTTCTATGGCAGTTTAGACTGCTTCAGATGCAAACAGCCTAGAAAGTCTTTTCATTCACTTACAGGGATTACCTTCAGAAGAGACATAATTTTTAAAAAGCAAACAAAAACCTTCTTGCTTGAGACCACATGGAAATTCAGACTTTTGAAAGTCTGCTATAAACTTGGGAAGAAAAAAAATGATCTAACTAATGTTTCACACTTCTGAAACATTACTATTACTCATTCATAAGCTTTCTTAGTGAAACATCTATAAAAACATGATATCAATGGCTACCCTGTGATGCCATTACTATGGGATTTGGAATGTTGTACTAAATGCACTCCATGCACTCTACAACAGCCTAAACAACCTGAGGGCAACAACAAAATTAAAGATGTGTTCATAATTAAAGGAAGCAGCAGTTGGAAAAAACAACTGTAGTCTTTGACCTACTCCAAACAGTGACAAAGCTTTTTGAGTTAAATAGGAGACAGATTTGAATTAAATATGCAGGATCTCAACCCCTTTAGTGAATGCATGTCGTGGTTTAACTCCAGTTGGCAAATAAGTTGGCAACTAAGCACCACACAGCCGCTTGCTCACCCTCACCCCTCCCCATGGGATGGGGGAGAGAATCGGGGAAAAAAAAAGTAAAACCCATGGGTCGAGATAAAGGCAGTTTAATAGGACAGCAGAGGGAGAGAAAATAATAATAATGATAACAGGACATATAAAATAAGTGATGCACAATGTAATTGCCACCACCTGCCGACCGATGCCCAGCCAGTCCCCGAGCAGCGATAGCTGCCCCCTGGCCAACTCCCCCCACTTTATATACTGAGCATGACATCATATGGTATGGAATAGCCCTTTTGTCAATTTGGATCAACTATCTTGGTTGTGCCCCCTCCCAGTTTCTTGTGTACCTGGCAGAGCATGGGAAGCTGAAAAAGAAAGTCCTTGACTAGTGTAAGCACTACTTAGCAACAGCCAAAACATCAGTGTGTTATCAGCATTCTTCTCCTACTAAATCCAAAACACAGCACTATGCTAGCTACTAGGAAGAAAATTAACACTAACCCAGCCAAAACCAGGACAATGTATTAGCAAATACAGCTTTTCTGAAGATGGGCAAGCGGAACAGAAGTTAAAAAGAGAAAATACAGTGAAGGTCACTGTAAAGTAAAGAAAAAAATGTCCTTCCATAAGTAGACACATAGACAAACACACAGTTGTTACACTATGACACACTTGGGTGGGTTTTCTGTTTTTCATTTTCTACATCATATAATGGTGAAAAAAGGCCATCACTTCAAAAATTAGAGCCACAGACTATATAAGTGTCAAGTGAATGCAGGGAGGACAGGAGAACTTCTCGTGAAGGATGTGGCACTATGGGACAGCTTCTGACACAGTTTTTAAAAATTAAAGGAGAACAATTTAAATATCTTGGAAACTAATGATTGTCAATGATATTAAAACATTATATTTCTACAGATTTTTCTGTTTGAAGTCCAATTTTATGAGATAGGAATCTCATATCAAGCTACAGATTTTAAACAAATTTTATTTCGTATCACTTTATTTTTTTAACTTTTAACAGCTATTACCACAGTGTTCGTGGTAAATCTGTTTGTGATTTTAATGATGCATTATTAAACTGAAGCGTCTGTACTGAGGTATCCAGCATTTTTCTAAAATAAAACACACCAGAACCTCCAGACATAAGAACACTAGACCAACCAGAAAGTTTAGCCAGTAAAAATCTTTTGAAGAACAATGTTTTATGTCCACTTCTTAAAATAATGTATGTTGTAATAGGATTTCCTCAAGAACTAGCATAGACCTTTTTTAAAAACATAAATTAATTCTGTCTTCATTTACTCATAAACTTTCTAAAAAAAGTAATTTTTGATTGAAGCAGCATTTTACTATACAAAAAAATCCTTCCTCTCATCTATAAATCTACAGACTATTATGATTTTTTCAATGCTTTCATGTGTCTGAATGTAAAGGTAATTTTTCAGATATTGTCAGTTCTGCTCACTTTTTAATTTTGAATGAATTCCCATTGTACATTTCTGAATTTGCAGTAGGTCAAAGTATTAACATCTTTACCATGTACTTCTTTCTAAGTGTCATAAATATATTTTTTATCATAAGCCAGAATATAAATTTCAGTAGTCAGTTGAAGTAATATAGACTGAGTCGAGATCAAAAATAAGTTAAAAAGAAGAGCATCTTTAGTCACTGAGATATCTCAGTATGTAAGATTTTTTTATGAGACTTTATTTATTGATATCACTAGAACAATAACTTCAGTATTATCAATATTGTTTATATTACATTAATTCCCACTAATTATTTCTGTTTAAAAAGTAAACATCACCACTGGAGAGTTTGACTCTAAAATATGTAGTATTTAACAAAAAAATAATTGCCTAAGAAGAAAAACAAAGAAGATTTACTTCTCTATACACTGGAAAACACTGCGAAGTCATGAAAAACTTTCTAGGAAAGGTGATAAAACTGCTGATAATACTACTCTACAAAAGGAGGAGTACAAATGTGTTCAACTCTCTGGCATTGATAGCTTCTTGAACTGACCTCCTTTTTTAGAACATTTAATAGAGATAACAATGCTAGAAAATTATAGAGCCAAGCAATATAATCAAGTGCTATTTCAGATTTTATTTTGGTCCTAATGGTCCTAATGGACCATTGAAGCTGTTGCTATTACTCTATATATTTATTCTGGTCCTTTCCAGAGACAACACACTTCATCGTAGAGGCAGACAGATGAACTGCTGTCCAAGCTGTCAAGAAGGAGTCCAGCATATTATGGTAAAATTTTGGGAGCTTCTGTGAATAACTAGGCTTTAAACTTCAGCTGATGAGCAATTTCCCTGGGCAACTGTTCTTACTATGGCAGTGAATTACAGAGAGAAGGGCAAAGGAGAACACATTAACTGATTCATCTACCCCAGCTGATTTTGCCAGTCTACCAAGTGAGATGAAAGTCACCACACAGAGTCATCACCATCAAGAAAAGCTTAATTATCTCTCTGCCGAGATAGTTAAAACCTGGAGCTACATTGTGACCATTTGCAGAAAGGGGAAAGAGGAATAAATGTTAAATGGTGTCACTGGTGTCTTCTTTTCCCTCCTTCCCTTGAAAATAACAGAGAAACAAACAAAACCCCAACCACTCCCTCCCAGCATCAAAGAAAAACCCATTTGTTCTCCAGAACTGACCAGTTACCCTTTCCATATTCCTGCCAACAACATCTTCTAACCAAAAATGCTGGATCACCCAAAGCTGGGGTTCAGAAAAAAGTTAGATGAAAAGGTTAAGTGAAAAGCCAGACTGAATAATTTCTGTAGGAAAGAAATAATAAAGGCAAACAGTGCAGCACTGAAGTCATAGAAATGGAAAGCAAAAATATTTAGGTAAACAGTTCTGACTTGGGTAGTGTAGTTTAACTTGGCATGTAAAACTGTTTGAGAGAACAGTTATACCATTCTAATTTAATAAATGATTCTTGTAAATACTGAGATTGTATTGTTGATTAGATGTCTCCATGTTCATTTCTATGCGACAAAGGAATTTGGCGTATTACTTTTTGAAGTATCTACTGATTGGAATTTGGACAGACTTTAGCTAATGTGCTAGGTATTAAGTATTCAAAAATGCCTTTTACATGCTATTACACTATTACTATTCCCATGCAAACACTTTATACCTGGGAAAAAGGTAGATGTCTGGTCTGAGTCTTTCTTCTTGGGTTTCATCTTATATCAATAAAAAAAAAAAATTGGTGCTAATTATTTCTTGAGACTTAATGATGATTTGTTATATAACAGCCCAAGACACAGCCTTGGACATTCAGTTGCTCCCTCCTAGCCATTAATACTCAGCAGGGGCCCGTGTCTCTTCTTATCAAGTAAGCAGAACACATAATTTCCTATTAAATTGTGTGACTTTACATCTTTAATAGATGTGTTCCCTGGTTTTAGCTTATTTCACCTGTACTCCAAGTGTCTCATCCATTCTGCAGTACTGATGTCTGCTTTCAGTCGATAATATTTCTGAAATTAATCAGTACCCACCATTTCTAAAAAATTGCTGGTAATAGTGCCACTGGCTTATCACGAATAATCATCCCCTCTGACATAACAAACTAGCTCTAACAGGAAATCTATTACTTTGAAACAAATTCTACTGCATTGAAACATTCTTAGTAGTAAAGAATCTCAGTAGAGTATTAAAGCTTGTTCATTTCTGAACAAGGAGAAGTGAAACCTTTGTGTCTTTTTCAGGTTGAATCAGTTGTATTCTTTTTATTAAATACTAGATAATAGCAGTGTCTTACCTAACAAAATTTTTGGGTGGGAGGCGTTTTTTTTGTAAGTCTTTGAACACTGTGTACTTCAATTTTTATTTTAGCATTTAAAAAAAAGCATTTGATCCTCTTGGTGCATTAGTATAAATATTAAGGAACTCACTTTTTTAAAATCTTTTTTTTTCCTAAACCAAAGACATATTATTTTGTTGTTGATTACTGATTTCCTGCTTCTTTGGAGGAATTGAAAATGTCTGCTTATAACAGAGCAAAGACTGATACAGAGACAGCCTTTTTCATGGAAAGCATTATGAAAACTTTTTATTTCAGTATATGTGCATGTGTGTGAATGCATCAAGACAGATAGACTGATAGACAGATAGACAGATAGATACTAAGGCAGGCAAAAATAATAATTCTCTAGGAAACTAAAATGTTCTTTCTAATACTCCACACTGATAAGGAAATGCTCAGTCTCATCCCGCATAAGATGTAGGATTTGTTGTTCATAAGAAGGAAGACTTTTCTAGTAGTTTAGGAAGTCAGAGAGCAGCTTTGTATTGTTGTATATCAAGATTAAAATATTTACTCCTTGTAGAAAGTGGATTTGGGGAATGTAAAAAAAGACTGCAATACAAGTCCTTCCAGAAGAACCTTCAAATGTTGTGAATATTTTCTCACAGCAGTTTTGAGGAAGATCTGGGTGTATTGAACACACCAACAACAACACCAGTAGAAACCTTAAGGACACACGTGGCAACTTTGTTTGCTACCAGTGGATTATGTTTTAAGATCTGTGTTTAGTCCCTAGATTACAAGAGAAACAGCACTGTTTGATCCCTCTAGCTGACAAGCAGAATCATACTACAAATGCGCAGTGTATTGTTTCATCGTGCTCAGTCTGAGGCAAGAACATGGAAATCGGATTGAGTTTTGGTAAAAAAATACCAGAAAAATGGGGCATGGTAGCAGACTATACCAGAGTCAAAAAGCTTTGACTGTTTCAAAAAGCCTGTCTCAGAGGAGATGTGACCACCTTGTGTGGCACTGTCCGTTCAGTGATGGCTGGTGCAGTTGGAAGCAGAATTGATCGGAATGTTTGGATATAACTTTTCATTTTTGTTTTTGTCATATAATAAAAATTTGTTAAATAAAATATTCTTTGAATGTATATCCAAATACATTTTTATTAAGGTTTCTTAGTGCCAAAAAGAACTTCTGGTCTAACTAAAAGTGACATTCCACGTAATAGCTAGCTGTTCACAGTAATTACTGGAGTATCCAAAACTTGATTTCAAGTTGTCGTTCTCTGCATTCTTCCAGTTTATGTGTCCTGCAAAGTACTGGACATAGGTTACTTGCAAGTCAGCTTCATGCTCATATCTTCTAGGGTATCTTAGCTCTCATTTAAGTTGTCACTTAGGATCAAAGCCAAATTTGCAAATCTCTATATTTTGTTTCTGTAAAAGAAGATTTGTTTTCCAGCCTTAATTGTATGTCCAGAGATGACTCTGCCAGTGTATCCAGAATCCTCTGACTGCTGAATGCAGTCCAGGGGTTTAAGTCATCTTTATGTTCCAGTATTGACATTTATTCTTCTTTCATCTGCTTACAAATGAGATACAAAGAGCAGATTTTTATTAAATACGGGTGTTTACAATGTCCTAACAGGCCTCTGTTATTATCAGTGGCGTGCTGGGCAATAGATTCAGTGGTGCTTAGTCGTGTACATCAGACTGCAATCAAATAAACTGAGTCCATAAAGTCTCCGTTGGCTAGAACACAGATCTAAATACCTAGATCAACTTAGACACCTGCTCTGCAGGTGCCTAATGTCAAGTGAAGGAATCCTGCCTAAGATACATCTGCTGTTTAGTCCTTTCCAATGATTATATTAATACCTTTTTTCTTCCCAAGCAAGACAAGGACAGGAGTAAAATCAGGCAAAAGTGGGTAATTGCTTAGAATCCTCAGTATTTACTTGTAATTACACCTGTAAGGTTCACAGTGCTTTCTTTTCCTCTGCCTTTCCTAAAGGAAATGAGGGCCAGGTACCTGAGCAGTGCATACTCACTTAACATCTGGTCTCCATTTCCTACTTGCACGTTAAAACACAGAGTTGCCATCATTAATGCCATCACTGTAGTATGCACAGAGGAATGTAAGATGGCCAGCATTGCAAGGAGAAATCTGTCAGCATT
>VYZW01046095.1:91878-107048 GCA_013401315.1 Balaeniceps rex
GGAGTGAAGTGGCGGCCGGGAGGAAGGGAGGGGTGGGGGGAAGGAGTTTTAAGATTTAGTTTTTATTTCTCATTACCCTACTCTGATTTGACTGGTAATAAATTAAACTGATTTCCCCAAGTCGAGTCTGTTTTGCCTGTGACAGTAATTGCTGAGTGATCTCCCTGTCCTTATCTCCACCCACGAGCTTTTTCGTGATATTTTCTCTCCCCTGTCCAGTTGAGAAGGGGAGTGATAGAGTGCCTTCGGTGGGCACTTGGCATCCAGCCAGGGTCAACCCACCACAACCTCATACCCAGCTCTGGAAAAAATCATTTTGGTAGCAATAAGGAGCTGCATTGGTCAGCCAAGCAATAATCTGCATTGTAACATCAAAAGTCAGGATTTCTCCAGACATAACTTTCCATGTGTAGATTCTACTTTTGAGATCTAGGCAAGTGCAGAGGACAAACTCTCATGTCGTGTAGCAAGGGACAAGAAGGAAAGAGCACTTCAGAGATTAGAAGCAGTTAAGTACCAGAGAAGGATGCTGTTGCTGCACACTTCCAAGTACCATTATCTATCTATACTACACTCTTGCCTTAATTTAAAAGAAAGATTCTGAGGAAGATGCCTGTATAATTTCAACTAGTATCCTGTAATGAGATTGAATTTCGGTAGTTCATAATAGCACACAAATTAGTGTTTTTCTTCTGATTTTCCTTTGAAGACAAAGCATCAAGAACTTAATTCCAATGTTTACTGAAAAACAGTATATGAAAATTGTGTGCAGCTATCCTGTGCTACATATCATTTTCTCTAGTATTTTTTTTTAAACTGAAAACCAAAATTGATCCGGAAATGCATATAGATGTTTAGAAACTGTTCTGATACTATAGGTTCTTTAACTTGCAAACTTAGATATATTTCAATAATATAAACTAAGCTGTCGTACTTAATTAACTATATACAAGTGCTAGAACGTAATAAATAAGGATTATATGAAAAGGGTTTCAGTATGGACCTCAGATTCTTCTCTTCCTAATCATATTGAGTAGTCCCACTGAAATCATTGCATATTTGACTTTACATGGACAGACTATAAAGATTTCAAGGCTTTTTAAGAACAATTCATATTTCATATGTATATTTCAGATCTAAATTAAGACAAAAAAATCAAAAGGAAAACAACTAAAAAATTAATGATGGCTGGCACAAAAATCCTATATTGTATTCACAATTATTCTAGTCATTAAATGCTAGAAAATGTGAGCAGTTAGTTATACACTACATACTATATGTATACTTATTACATGCCAAGTACATACTTCTCTGTGTGTATGAAATTATAGAATTGTCAGCAATTACAGAAGTGGACACAAAGGACAACAAATATGAAAACAAGTTAGGAAAGGTAAGAATAAGGTAAGTGATACGACTAGAAGGATTAGAAAGGTAGAGGACTAAGCACAAGAGAAAATATTTATGCGTGGAAGAATTTAGTAATATGGGAATCATGGACAATTCTTTAAGGTTTACTTTCAGTTCTTATTCCATCACTTTTTATGCAACATTATGATCTTAATTAAATTTTTGTGACTCAGTATCCCATCTACAGAAAGAGAATAATAATAATAATAATAATAATAATAATAATAATAATTTTTTTTCCCCTGTCCTTCAAGCTTACATATTTAAATTGTTATTTCCACAAAGCACAGGCTAAGTGTTTTTTCTTGTCTTTCATTTCCTTCTACTATTTGGAAAAAAGGTACCACTGCCAAATATTAAAGCTCAATGCTGCTAAATTATCTGATGCTAGCAAAGGTAATATTGGAAATGTTTAAAAATCCAAGTCCATAAACATGTATGTAACTTATTTTTTATGGATAAATCTTTGGAGGCTCAACTTTCATATTGAAAACTCAATAGGCTTCAAGACTAACATTAAAATATTAAGAAATCTTAACTTTTATTTAATGGGAACCAAAGTGTGAATTTATTTACCACCAAATACATATTGTGAGGTTTTTTTTTTTTAGTCTGAAGAGATTCCTGTCATTAGACATTAGTAAAGCTAATATACAACAGGTCTTTTGAGACAATCTATTGTCACATATGGGAAATTCCTTGCTATAGAAATGAATTTTTTTATTCTTTTATATTTTCTATGATGTGGTAAAACATGTTGGCAATAAAAATATTTCCACAAAGATCAATTTTTCAGCTTTACCAAACATTTTTATATTTAAAATAATATAGTTTTATATTCAAGGCCATAGTGAATATGAACTGCACTTTAAAATTTTTAAACAAGTGAAGTTATTTAATCATGTTATTTTAGTGTATTCAATGGATTTTATGAAAACTGGAGGTTCCAAATTTGCGTTCCTTTCCCAAATGGAAGCAGGTTCTGAAATCACAGTATTTACTCCAAAACAATTTCTGAATGGCAATGCTAACGTATTTGGCAGAATGCCCCTTCTTAATTACCTTTTTATGTATGATATTTAATATAGTTCTTTAAAAATATATAACAACATTATGTGGGCAAGAATGTTACTAACGTATTGAACTCCATCTATTTATCAGACTACTTTCATGCAGTTAATGTAATGCATCCCGGGCTTTGTTTATCTGTGTAAGTATGCCTTGGAGTCTTTATGCCTTGGGGTACTTCTAACACTTGGTACTATTTTTGCTTACAGGCATAGAAATGAATTTTCTCATCTTGGGATATGAGGATCCTAATTGTGTCTGCTCAGCAGCAGTTCAAAACCTGCCATTTTCAGCCACTGAGATACCATTCCCAGTTGGGTCAGCCTTTGTTTTACAAGGATCATAACAAATTGGCCACCTCTTGAATCATATGTCATTCTTCTTAAGCAAAGATTAGACATGAACATTCAGAATTAGTATTTTATTTTATACTATGGTAAAACAATACAAAAATAACAAAATCAAAGCCTGCATGTGAAATGACAGAGATGATTTCACCATTGAAATAGTGTATGTGCCTCAGATAGAGTAATCCAGTTACCCAAAAAATGTTAATATGGCTTCACCAAAAAATACCCATGCTAGATTAGGCAATATAGTTTACAGGAGAGGAATTAAACCACATAGTCTTCAAATCAAAAAGTCACGACAGAGTTTGCATTTAGAGTCATCTGATTTTTCACGCTACTTAGCCCTATGTAACCTTTTGTAAGTTCATACAAGTTCAAAAGCATATTACTGCTGGTCTCCATTGGAACTGTAAGTCTTAGTACTCCTGAAAAATCAGCCTCTGGGACCTTGGATCAGTTATTGACAAACATACAACTATTGACTACCTTAAATGTTTGTTTTAAGCCTGTTATGTAGCATCATTAAGGACTCTGAATCACAGAGCATGTATGTGGATTTTAGGCACCAAAATCCAGACTTCTGATCCTGAAAATCCTTGTTCAGCTTAATGCAGAAGGTGTCTACATTTCATTGACAAATTAATTTATCACTTCAAGCTCTTTAGAGGCTTAAAAAGACAATTTTATTCTATGATGATTTCCAATCTGAATAGTGTGCCAGTTTGTCCTAATTACTTCTCTGTGGAGCCATACTTGAGTTTTGTTTATATCTGGGAGTAATTTGTCACAAAGCTTTGTTGCTTAGTGTTGTTAAAGGGTTTTATAATCTTCTAAAGGAACAGTTATAGAAGTGTGAAATGTTATTGGGATTCACATGTTTTCTTTGTAAAATCCCACTTCTACTTTGTAAAGTATGAAAAACCCGAAATTAAAATATTAGCAATTTTAACACTGGGAAGTGCCGCCCACTTAGTGACCAGTGTTATCTAACCCAACTGCAACTTTTTCCATTGTCACCTTTAACTGCCAATCCTCCTGACTTCCAACCCTTTCTTTATTCTCTGTGTATCATGTATCTCTTACTGCCCTCACTGCACAATGAAGGATCCACTGATGCAGAAAAATACAACAAATGGTGTTTGCCTATTGTTGACAAAAATTAATTGTAGCACAATTAATATTATACTGTAAATGGACAGTATAATATGATATTTTCCTTTCATATTTTTCTCCCATACTTAGCTTTTTTCTCTGATAGTGCAAGGAAGAAGAAAAAGCTTTTAATAAAAAGTTGTATTAATATTTCTGTTCAACTCCTTTTGTCTCAGTGGAACCTGAAAAGCCATGTATGCTTATACAGTGATGTTTAGAAATAAATTTTTCTTTGAAACCGAAAAGGTTAAAGAGCCTAAAAGATCTGGAGTTGCAATCCCTGAAATACTTCCTCTGCTGTCCTGGGAGTCTGACATTCAGCAGAGATGAGATGCTTCTTGCATCCGTTGCTATGCAACCTCTGTGGCATCCCACAAGCTCAAATGTCTCTGCCCTATACTTCACGAACAAAATGGGGAGAAGAGCTGTCAGCTTGGGGGGTTCTATCAGTATTTTTAGCTTACTATTTAGTTGAGAGAAGTTGTCTAGAAAGATCTAGAATAACTGAAAATAAAGACTGAAAGAAAATTTAACAATGGGCAACATGATCTTAAAAATCAATCTATATCAATAGCTTATATGAATAGCTAAATAATACTTTGTTCAGAGTACTCCTGAATGCTTTGTGCTTTTTTTCTTGACTTGTAACAAGACCTGGGCAGGGATGTTTTTTCTGAATGTCCTGTAAAATCTACATTTCCAACAATATTCCTATTTGGAAGAGAACAAGCCTGAGATGAAAATAGGAACATAAGAGCAAGAATAAGACAAGTAAAAGGAAGACAGGAACTTGTGTATCCTGCACCCTGATCTCCATTTTATTGACTGTTACATTCCTAATTAAAATAGAAATGAAATGCACTTTTTCTATTTAAAAAAATTGCTGAATTATGAACTGAAAGCTTTTTTCTTTCTGTTATGCCTGAGCTAGTCTACTTGCAGTGCTAACCTTTACTCCTGCTTCTTTTGGTATTTTTACAGACAATTTTACAAGCAGCTTAACATCATAGTAATGTATGCAGTTTCTAAGTTCATTCAGTTCGCTTACATTCATAATGATGAAATAAGTGCTTGAGTGCAATATAACTCAATGATCTTAAAGGTCTTTTCCAACCTAAACAATTCTATAACCTACCCAGCAACAAACTATTTTATAGGAAATTATATGATACCATCTAATTTTATCAAGAACTGGCACCCAAGTTAGTAACTCGATGGGTAGTTAAACCCGAGTGCTTTATGGCATCATAACTCAGATGATAGTAGAGAAATCTGGTTTTATTATGTCCTAATTAAATGCATAAAACTTATCAAAAAAATCTTAAATGAACTTCAGATGCATTATATTGGTATCCAGAAAAAAAGCACCATTTAACTTTGTGTTGCCCTACTTATGACAGCATAGGAGATTAAACCTCAAACCTAGCAGCCCGTATGATCACTAATTTTTTTATATCTGCCAACACACCTTGCTTTGGTTTTCTCCTGCGTTACAAAAGTTTTCATACTGAAATGTTCCACTGAAAGACTGTGCACTGTGTCCAGTCAAGCAGGTTTTGGTTCATAAATGTTCATAAGGTTCTTAAAACAAGGACTGTATAACAACAGCTGTGTTGATAGAGGAGTAAAACAGACATGCATTTCACATGGTAAATAACAAAGGAAATGGAAGCTGAAGGAAAGGCATTCATCATCGCTGAATGGAATTAAAGGTATTGTCTTCATATGTATTTATTCCCAAGTGACTGGTCTGATTTCGTCTGTACATAGCTAATTTACAGAATAAGAAATATTGGGCAGCTCCTACTGAATTTTTAAAAACACATAGAGAAAAATTAGACACTTTTTGAAGCTTATCTGCAAATTCAGTGTGAAATTCTGAGTGTTCCCAACTTGGAAAATTAAGTCATATATTCAGATGCTTAACTAGGTATTTGGAAGACAGATTTATTTAGAACTTATTCACATTTCCAAAACTTGATTATTTGAAATTGAGTTCTAGAAAGATATTTCTCCTACATACCCATTAAATGAAATAAAACAAAGAATGACCTATGAGATGTAGCTGTACTGTGCTAATCTTTTTTGCAGATACTGGATCTTTTTGAATACTCATTTTGTTGTATTTTATAATAGATTAGTGAATTAACCTGACATTCAGGTTAATTCATTCTATTCTTTCCTAAGTAATTTAGTTAGTGTGGTGAATTACAGCATTTTAAAGGAGGTTTTACTGAGTATTAATTTTTACATTTATTTTCCTCCCAATTTGGTGTCATCTAGAAACTTGGTGAGAGTGCACTCCACAGCCTTCTCCCAGTCATTGACAAAGATGTTAAATCAGACAGGCCCAGGACCCTCCACTTGTTACCACCCTCCAGACGGAGTCCAACCCATTAACCGCTGTTCTCTGAGCCAAATCATCCAAACAGTTTTCACCCATCTGGTTTTCCACCCATCCACATCATGTTTAACTGTGGGTAATAGTGTCACAAGTCTTGCTAAAGACAAGGAAAATAACATCCAATGCTCTCTCCTCATCTGCAGACCCATCATTTTATCATAGAAGACAATCAGATTAGTTAGGTGTGATTTACCCTTGGTAATCATGGGTCAGACTCTCTGCTGAGCAGCACATTGGTTTTTATCTCTTTGAAATTACCTTGGGTTGACTTCTAGCAACCCTAACCACCTCCTTTTTCCACTGTCCCCTCAAATGTTTCCCAGATCTTTAAATCCAAAATTTGGTATATAGTTGCTGAATTTACTTTAATCTCATAGAAAATATTTTTTATTTTATGTTACATTCCTTGCTGTCAAAACTATATCTGCACATTAGGCTATGGCTATATCCTCATATGTTTAAATATATGTTTTTATATATATATAATTTTGCACAGCAAGAAAAGACTCCTTACTGTAGACTTTGATGTAATCGCAATAAAAAAAAATTAGGAACCAACCAATTACAATTCCTTTAAAATACTGTAAATCCTGGTATAACAATGCTCAATTCACTTAATTACAAGGTAGATTTGCAATGTTTTTTTTTCTTACAATCTTCAGAGAAAAAAAAAAAAGCATGTTTAATTAGCTTCATTATTTAGGAACTGGTATGACAACAAATAAAGAAATAGAATTTCAAAGACAAAGTCAGCATTTGGGAGCAGCTTTGTCCTACACAGATGAGATTTAGAACATCTGCTGGTTTGATTTTGAAGGGTACTGTACAAGTTTACAAACGTACAAGTTTAAATCATTGTCCACACACGTATGCAGACATGCTATTCACAATAGAGTTGGAGTTCCATTTTTAGCATTGCACTTTGTTTTTCTTCAAGTGCTTTAATATTATTTCCCATTTTGAAAGTGCTTCTTTTCATGGGGAGATCAGAAAAGAAATTTTGCAATCAGACGGATGATCAGGTTGCAGAGGGTGCTTCCTTCCTTTCCCCTTGTATGACTATTTTAAGGGACAACCTGGTACTATTAAGTAAGGAAGATAAGTAGTTGACTAGATCCATTTTCTTGTCTTTTTGAAGACTTGTGCATTAAGTAACAAGGTTAAAAAACAAAAAAAGTTTTAGAAAATGTGTTCTGATAGCTATTACAGCTCCAGCTCCTATGTCTTCAGAAAGACAATGTGCATATTACAGATATGTCAGAATTACAGACTGATGTATTTAAAAGCAAATTAGAGAATCCATAACTTATCCAACTGTACAGGTAAACTGTTCTTAAACAAAATTATTATCATTTTAGCTTATTTGAAAGGAATCCCAACAGTTCTGGTCAAAACCCTTGTGTAAGAAATATGCAAGCCACGGACAAGGCATTAAATGGCCCTGACCAGTCTACTTCCCCACTTTGATTCTACTAAAACAAAGTCTTGCTATGAAGTGATTTATAACCACAGGAAAGTGTTTTGGTTCCTCCAGAAAGAATAAGATACAGTTTGTTCAACCAAAACATTTTCATATCCTAAAATCACTAAATGAGTGATACCTTCTAGGCTGTAAATTATTTGTTTTGCTTTTGTCCTGGTTTCAGCTGGGAGAGAGTTAATTTTCTTCCTAGTAGCTAGCATAGTGCTGTGTTTTGGATTTAGTGTAAGAAGAATGCTGATAACACACTGATGTTTTGGTTGTTGCTAAGTAGAGCTTACACCAGTCAAGGACTTTCTTTTTCAGCTTCCCATGCTCTGCCAGGTGCACAGGGAACTGGGAGGGGGAACAGCCAGGATAGTTGATCCAAACTGACCAAGGGGCTATTCCATACCATATGACGTCATGCTCAGTATATAAACTGAGGGGAGTTGGCCGGGGGAAGCAATCGCCGCTCGGGGACTGGCTGCGTGTCGGTCGGCGGGTGGTGAGCGGTTGCATCACTTGTTTTCTTTTCCCTGGGTTTTGTTTGTCTCTCTCGTTCTCCTTTTCATTACAATTACTATTGTTATTATTATTATTACTATTATTATTATTATTATTATTATTTTTATTTCAATTATTAAACTGTTCTTATCTCAACCCGTGGGTTTTCTTACTCTTGCCCTTCTGATTCTCTCCCCCATCCCACCGGGGAGGGGGAGGGTGAGCGAGCGGCTGCGTGGTGCTTGGTTGCCGACTGGGCTAAACCACGACACTTTGTATAGCCACTGCCTTAATAAAAAGGTATACTTCTCTTAGTAAGTCACTGGATGAAATGGAGGAATGGAGAATGAAGAGTTAGGTTTCAGATGTCCTTGTCACAAGTGGTCACAGATGAAAACATACTTTTCTTAACTACAATTCTCATTTCCCTACCTTTATTTTTAGTCAAATTGTTGACATTTAGATTCAGACTTTTTTGAGAATCAAGGCTGGAGTTCCAGAACAGTTAATTTAAAAAAATAAAGATTTAATTGTGTGTGCAGTTCAAATGTTTACAACTAGCAATCTCAGAAGAGTAGTACAAGTGCTTAATGCAAATAAAAGATGTGAATTCTCATCCTTATGCTTAATGGAACATTCAAGGGGACAATTAACACCACACTCACAATCAGATTTTTCAAGAGAACAATTTCACAATTTCCTTTTAAATATATATACACTTCACACTTCACTTTCTTCAAAACCATTATTTAGAACTTTCCACAGAGCAGCACTAAAGTTTCACAAGCTTAGAATGTCAGTGTTTGAGAGGTTATTGTTCAAAGGAATAAATTAAATGATACATGTCAAGAATGCCAAGTATTATTTATAATACTATTTATCTTTATACATATTTGATGCTACTCTAGGCAGTTAGAAGGTCTGAAAACTTTCTAAAGAGTCAATATCATATGATTAATAAATAAAACAAATTATTATAAAATATTTCTGAAATCAAAGAAATGCAAATTTTAAGAATGTATGAGAAAAAAAAGTGAAGTCTTTAAACAGATCACAATAACATATATATAAAAGCATATATTCAAATACATATCTCTCCTTCCTAAATGTGCAGATTTGCACTTTTACATATACTTGCAACCTGCTTCCCCAAACTACCCAGTTTTCTTTTCTGCTGTCAAATGGGACTGTCAGGTGTTACATAATTAACCTTATCCTTTCTCTTTATTAGGATTATACTTGCTGAATGCAAAACCTGCAGATTTAGGAAGATCAAATTCAATTTCCACACAGTTCTCCATGTTTTTTAGTATGTAAAATGGGATATATACACATACACATGCACATGGCACATACACATACATTCCTTACTCAAACTTTGAGACTTAGCCATCCCTGAATAACTACTGAGGCTATCATTCAAAACACACAGAATACAGAGTTGTTTGCATGAGAATCCTTTCTCTTACCATTCATTCTCGTGACACTTTCTTTCTTCGGGGAAGGAAGAAAAAATCTGAAGTCAGTAATACCCACACAAATTTTGAAACATGAGTCAGAAAATGGACAGGAGTTTCACTTTGAGTCTTGGATATGTAGGGAACAGCATCAGTTTCATGTGTAGTTTGCCTGTTCCTTCAGAATCCATTTAAAAGCCCATAAAAATTTAGTGACCAAAAATTCATTTTCCTTCTTTCATCTGGAGACTGAGCTTCAGGAATTTCTTCAGAGAAATAATCCTGAAGAATGGTCACCTGAGAAACTGCCTGCTGCTTCCTCCCTGTACACTGCCCCAGGCACTGCTTGTTCCCTGCCCTGCTCTGCTTAGTCAGGCTTCTAAGGAAGCTCTCACAGCCAAATACTTTTGTAAAGAAGTATTCAGAAGATCTAGAGTGTAATGTGATGTTTTCAGATAGATTCACACAGGTTGTACAACAGACTTCAAAACATATTGCATCTAACCACTTTGCAAGAATTGACAACCTCGTGCAGAAGGCCAACAGTGCATTCTCCATTATCTTGAAGGTTGAGAGAATAAAAAATTTTAGATAATTTAGATTTTCTGAACATCAAATAAGTTCTCAGAATAATTCAACACAAGTGCATGTCTACATGGCAGGACATGAAAACACAACATAATTATTAGCAGTTATCTAGGTATGTAGAGCACTGCTATTGTATATCCTCAAACAGGAATATTACCAAACATATTACTAAAATAACTACCTGAACATGGAGCCACATGCACATACAAACTGCATCTGATATGCGGCATCAGATACATGATATCACTTACTGATATGTGGTAACAGTAGTTCTGATTTTTTCTACTACTCTTCCTAAATACTTGAATTTTGTTATTTAATTTTTGAAACTGAATTATTATCAAGAATTTACATGATTAGAGAAATAATAAAACAAAAAATAAAGGAAAATTAAAGCCATCTTGACTGAACTGATGAAAAAAAAGGGAGAGGAAAGTTTTAAGAAGATCCTCAATAAGTGACTGAAACAAATGATCAATGACTGCAGGGCATGCCCCAATCTTTTGCTGTCTCAAAGTAGGAATGAATGTCTATCTGGAAGATATGCTTAAGACAAACACCACATTGTCCTTTTGTGCAAACTTAATGAAATCATCTTATTATGATCCTATTATACAAGAAAACAAACTTCATTATTTAATTGTAACTTTGGCCTTCAAAGCAGCCTAATTCTGACAGTGTTAAATTATAATTCCTAAATCAAATAGTAGTACAGACACTGAAAACAGTAAGACAACATTGTCTCTTTCATATAATTTTTTAAAATAAATTTTTCACATAGAGATCTCAAATCAGTAATTTGAGTCAGATTTGTAGCTATCACAAATCTTAACAGTGTTCCAAATTTAAGAACATCTTATTAGGACTTAAAAAAATTAGAAAAGAAGAAGAAGAAACCACAGAAAACTCACATCCTCACTGCCACATTCTGAAACATGCTGTGATATTTAAAGCTTCTAGTTCTTTAGAGAAAAAGAGACAAGAGTTCAGTAAACATATTCTGCCATCTGCTTGGGATTCCATAAATTAAAGATGTCTGGGTATTTTTAACTGCATTCACATTCATACAGACTTGGATATCTTTTCTCTGTTTTGCATCTGTCGTGTTTAGCTCCTTGGAATAAAACTGGCAGAGGGAGTCTAAAAGACATCAAACACGCTCTTACTTCTGGATTGTGATAGAGTGCAAAAAGATACTTACCCACAACTCTGTTGAAGATGTTAATATTTACTACAAGGTGTTTACTATCCTTCTATTAAACCCTAGAATTCTTTTATGATCTATTATCTTTCTATTTGTTGGCAAACTCCAGGAACATTAGCAGGAAATATAAATGTGCAAAGAAAGAACAAGCAATCTTGAAAACTTTTCTCTTAAAAAACAAGATGCCATTAACTGACTAGGTTACTGGGTTTAGACAAATAAATGTTCACTAACATTTTTTATGTTTTGGTAATAAATTATTTTTTGTGATTTCATTACATTGAAAAACAAATTTTTATTTTCTAAATGCTTTCCTGAAAGACTGTAGAAATCAGATAATTTTGACTACAGTTATCAATAAGATAAGATCCCTGCTGAGTTTTCTCTTCTCCACGCTAAACAGTCCCAGCACTGAAAAGAGGGTGCAAAGAGGATGGAGCCAGGCTCTTTTCAGTGGTGTCCAGTGACAGGACAAGAGACAATGGGTACAAACTGAAACACAGAAGTTTCCCCCCCTGAACATCAAGAAGCACTTTTTTTAATGTAAGGATGACTGAGCAGTGGCACAGGTTGCCCAGGGAGCTTGTGGAGTCCCTATCCTTAGAGATATTCAAAAGCTGTCTGGACACAGTCCTGGGCAATTTGCTCCAGGTGGCCCTGCTTGAGCAAAGAGGTTGGAGCAGATGACTTCCAGAGGTCCCCTCCAACCTCAACCATTCTGTAATTTGGTGATTCTGTGAAATACAACAGAGTATGAACCACATCACTGCTGCCAACTAACATCATCTAAGTTACCTACTTTGCTAAAATTTTGTACGGATTGGGGTGACTGAAACAGAACGTTATTTCTCAACATCTTTTTTTGTAACATGAACTACTGTATGATCATAGATTTGTAACCACATATTACATTTCATGTCTGACTTGGTGAGCATTAAGATTGGCAGTGGTTGAAAAGGCATGCCAAACATAAATAATGTATTAACCAAGTGTGAATTACAGCACTGAAGCAGAAGTGCAAAAAGATTTTAGAATATCATCAAGGCATTTTTACCCCTATAATTACCAAAGTATCAAATTAGAAATTTCAAGGAAAACACTGAAATGGCTTCTAGAAATCAAAGAAGTGTATTGATGGTATGTCTTAGAAAAGAGATCTGTGAAAGAATCAAACAAGTTTTTCTTTTTTTTTTTTTTTAATACTAGCTATGGACATAAGCAGTAATTTGTACTTCAATATATTCAGGAAGTTTTTCCCACTATATTTGCAAATGGAGCTGGATTAATCCAGCGTTGTCTTCCATTTAGTGTGATAGAAATGTATCCAACTCTGCATTCACACTTTACTTTTCCAGATTGTCATATTATAATAGATAATAATATTAATGTGACAATCCTTCCCATAATGTTGCAGTACCATGATTAACTGAAGGATGAGATTTGCATATTCAAATACATGTAAACCATTTTTGAGCAACTCTCAACTAGAAACTGTAAAAATGTCCATATTTGTCCAGGTGACACAAATTAATTTGTCCCATTCTCAAAAATGAGGAAAACATTAGCTACTTATCAGAAAATGTTTTACTTATCTTTTGCATCTTTAGATGGTCTCTGAAATATAAATTAAGAGTAGCATATGATAGCCCTATGGGCTGGTCAGATGTGAACACTGTCTCACATGGCTTTAGAGTATGCTGCCGTCCTGACTTTACTGGGACATATGTGCAAATACAAATACACAATGTACTAGCATCAGACTGACATCCAGAATCTTAAGGACCAGATGGCCTCTACAGAGAGCCACACATTGGAGACAGAGATAATATCTATCATTTCCCTTATGCAAGCAACCACAACATAATAATACAATACACTCTTGAGTATTTTGAAGTCCTAAAGGAAACAAAACATTCAGATAATTGAAGTCTCATGTAATCAAAGGAATTCTCAGTTTAATCATGACAACCTTTTTAGAAAAGAGAGTTTGTATGTAATTGAAATCATGGTGTGATTGCATGAGGAAGAGGCTTGTGGGAAATAGTCATATTTTTGTGGCAGTGGCAGATGTACATTTATAAAATCAACTTCATGTGAAGAGCTGATCACCACAACTTATTTTCCCAGCTGGCCACATTGTTTTGGGCCATAAACTTGAAGCTTGCGTATTGGAATCAACTGCCTTCATCAATACCATTTATGGTTGTATATCACTCAAGAAAGGCAAATGGTATCCAGACAAAAGTCCTTTCACCCAATGAAAATTGCACTGAACCAGGTGCTTGCCCTAAGCAAGGTTCCAGAAGCAAGTATTAATATCATCAGATTGTCTGAGCTTCTGCACCATAAATGAAAATGATGCCTCAGATCATATGGTCTTGCCTCTCTCGGAAGTCTGAATCTGACTCTTTCCTGCTACAGTAAGAAGACCATACCTCGACTCAATGAAAAAGTAATTACAAGCTACAGTGAAACTTAAAACTAGACAGTAATCATTCAGGCAGATCACAGAATACATATAATACACTGTATTTTCTACTACTTCATTTAAGATCATGTTTTGTTGACACTACCGAAGCTTTAAAAACTGTGGCTTTGTGGGGAGGTTTTTTGTTTGTTTGTTTGTTTTTTTAATTTACTTTTGGGTGGTTTTTTAATGATCCCAGTGCTAACTAGGTTCAAGAATATATCTGAATGTATCCTTACTGTCCTGCATTACACACAGAGTAGTATGACCACCTATTTGAGCCCAATAACTACATTTGTGAGCTGAGTGGAAGAGAGGGGACTATATTCATTTTCATTCTCTTTAAAACAGATGGTTGAGAAGTAGCCTCCAAAAGCCATTTTCAATCCATTCTGGGAGAAGAAATAATTGAGAACACTCCCCTATCCTGAAATACCACACTGGGACTAGACATATCTTTTTTTCTGTTGAATGTTTATTAATCCTCTTGATGAATTTAGGGTTTAGAAAATACAAATTCTTTACCAAATACTGGCAAAAGCTTTTCTAGGTCTAGGTCACTGTAAGCTTGATTTGTTAAGCAGTGTAGAGACATTCTAGAAAATCTTACAAAGCTGTCATTTTCTTCTAAAACAAAGAATGTCTATGTTTGAATGACTAGCTTTAAGGCATCAAATTGTTCTGGTACTGTTTCACTAGACATTTAAGAATCTAATTCAAATATACAGGCCCAAAATATATTTTAAAATAAAAGTGTGTTTATTACCTAGGATCCTTTGCTTTTCATGGAAAACATATTTCTTTGCCTCTCTGTCCAACTATTTGTGAGACAAGAACTTATATTTTGTACCACTTTGTTTCTATAAAGATAGAGGAAGGACAAAACCTATTCTAGGAAGCGTGATCGGCTTGTGATCTACAATGTCACTTCTCTTCCATTAATGATACATTATCTAGAAATGTGATTTATAAATATTGATTTTTAATATTCCATAAATGTTTTGTTGTTGTTTTGTTTTGTTTTTCCTAAATGTAGCATTTCCTGAAGCTACCTGAAGTCAGAACATGCCAGGAAAATTTTAGTACCTTATCATCTCACATAAA
>VYZW01046099.1:918-15671 GCA_013401315.1 Balaeniceps rex
CGAGTACTGTGTTCAGTTTTGGGCCCCTCAGTACAAGAAGGATATGGAGTTGCTGGAGCATGTCCAGAGAAGGGCAACGAAGCTGGTGAAGAGTCTGGAGAGCAAGTCTTATGAGGAGTGGCTGAGGGATCTGGGGTTGTTTAGCCTGGAGAAGAGGAGGCTGAGGGGAGACCTTATCGCTCTCTACAACTACCTGAAAGGAGGTTGTAGCGAGGTGGGTGTTGGTCTCTTCTCCCAAGTAGCAAGTGATAGGACGAGAGGCAATGGCTTCAAGTTGCACCAGGGGAGGTTTAGATTGGATATTAGGAAAAACTTCTTCATGGAGAGGGTTGTCAAGTATTGGAACAGGCTGCCCAGGGAAGTGGTTGAGTCCCCATCCCTGGAGGTATTTAAAAGACGGGTAGACGAGGTACTTAGGGACATGGTCTAGTAGTGGACAGGTATGGTTGGACTCTATGATCTTAAAGGTCTTTTCCAACCAAAAGATTCTGTGATTCTGTGAAGACCACCTAGGTCACATTAACAGTTGTTTGAAAGTGCACCTTGAAACTGCATGCAGCATGTAAACTCTTCGCTCAAGTAAATACAGTATATCATGTCTCAAACATACCAACTAAATCAAGTGACTTCAGTGAGGTTATTCCAGAATATTATTCATTTCCATAAGAACAGATACTGGCAGTATCTGTCTGATAGAATCACATCAGCATTTTCTGCTACTTCAGGTTGAATTGCTATTGTCATGTAAATGAAAGAAATTATAAAAGGTCATACGCCTAGGTGTCTAGACATGTTGTTGTTTGTGTCTCATCACTAAAAGCTATTCACAATGAGGTCAATGATACATTTGCTGGGACAATTCTTTAAATAAGTTTTATCAACTGTACTGACTAGATTGACTATTCAATTTTACATTACACCAAAAAAAAAAAGATCAGGTCTTGATCCAGTGAAACATCTGTCATATTGATTTCAGTGGTACTGGATCAAGATCTGATACTGTGTTTTTCAAAAGAGAAAGAAAACAGAACCAAGTCTTAAGAACACAGGAGGAGCTGTCTTTGTAGTATATCTTGACAGCATCTCACTCTGTGTTCATCAATGTCACAAATACTCCTCTGAAGCAAAAGCAATCATAACAAAACAGCTGTGGATTCTTGAAAATGTAAAGGTATCAGGAGGCTGTGTGCGCTCTTTGTTATGACAATTGTCTTCTTGTATTGCTCTGTAGTTGAATTTTTCCACTAATAACCTTAAGTCATCAGCACACTGATGCAGAAAGCATAGAGTGTTAAAGACAGCACGAAGCTTTTAGTGTAAAATGTCATTTTCCAGGGAAAAACAAAATGATGCTAACCATGGCAGAGCAATATGCAGCTATGTTAGTGTAGGCTCTTTTATGTCAATTAACTTTAACTTCTACAATGTGTGATCACTAAGAAGGAACTGATTTTATAGTGTCCTGCACTGAAGTTCAGTAGCCATGTGATTCTTACGTAACTTGTATTAAAATACTGAAGGTGAACGGAAAACTTAGAAGTCAGGTAGTGATTTACCCAGTAGGCTAGGATGAAGACAATACAGACCAGTCACCCTGTATGCCATACCCCAGCAAAGATTCTCTTTGGAGTCTTGCTTTGGTGAGTTGAATTTTCTCTCCAGTCTCCTTCAGGACAGGAACAAGTCAGACATGAGATAGCATCAGTTCATTTTCACAGAGGAAGAAAATTATGGTGCTTATTCTCTCTGAGACACGTTATATTCCAGAAGACATGAGGAAGCAGGCACTATTCTTGCCAGTGCAAAAATCAAGGACAACAGTTGTTCTGAATATAGTATGAAGGACACTGGTGGTTCCTTTTATACTCCTGTATCTTTCTATACATGAAGTCGGGACTCTCCCTCCTACCTGCACCACTATATCTGCACTAACTTTAATAACTTGATTTGATTTCATTATGTGAAGTTGTTATTGCAAGAGACCTTTTTTACCTTCTTTCAAGGAGTCTTATAAAAATAACATACTGGACATAAATCTGTTTATCCCACAGTTCCTATAAACATTCATTTTTGTAACTTAATATAAAGAAATAATTTACTGATATTGCAACTCAAATGGTGTATATAATGGTTGTGGTAATAGCTGGCCATAACTTTCTCTGTGTTGTTAGTAATAAAAGTCCTCATTATTCATGTTATCTCTTCAGTTTCTAGCTTCTCCTCCTACTTGCTTAGTCTAACTTCAGAATAAATTACAGAGGATTCCTGTAATTCTAACTTGCCCATGCTCATAAGGATTCTGCTTGAACTGTAAACTGAACGTAGGAACCATACTACCTGCTGGATTTTCTTCTGTGTATTTAGGACTAATTCAAGTCCCAGTGATGTGAATCAGAGCTTTCTTATTGACTTCTCTGTGCAGTGGATTGAGCCCTTAGGCAGTCCTTCTAACTCTGGTTCTCTAACTGCTAATGCTGCAACTAGGAAGAAACTAAAGCATACTTCAGTTATTAACCACTTTAACAACATGGAGTGTGAGTAACTGCAAATGTATCATTGAAGAGGAAGGAGACAGTAATTACAGCTCATTGTTCCCCCTTTCATAATGAAAAAGAAACAGATTCTGTATGAATAAAACTGGCAAATAATCTAGAATTATTCCTCCACTAATTTTATATGAAATTCTATAAATGAAATTAGCAGTCATCATAATACATAAATTCAAGTAATCAAGACAGAAATCCATACTCCTTTATACTACCTACCTTTAAGTCTTTTTCTGAGTTTTAGGCCTGCTAAACTTGAAAACCCACAATGTTGCCTTATTTTGAAGTAACAGAAACTTTCTGTCATCCTAGTAATTCCTGTCAGTACTGATGTTCTTTCTTCCTGATGATTCTGAGAAAGAGAGAAAGAGATGAGTGAGGTTCTTAATGAAATGACTGTGTATGTCACTTCCATGCATACTGCTCAAACTCTGTCTCGCAGACAGCCAGAAAATTATTTCCACTTAACCACAAAAGCAGAATGCTGTGAGAAATACATAGTTAAAAAGAAAAAAAAGGGAAGAGTAGGAAAATACACTGGTTGTCATTTTTAGCAGTAGAATTATAGAATCATAGAATAGTTTGGGTTGGAAGGGACCTTTAAAGGTCATCTAGTCCAACCCCCCTGCAATGAGCAGGACCATCTTCAACTAGATCAGGTTGCTCAGAGCCCCATCCAGCTTGACCTTGAATGTTTCTAGGGATGGGGCATCTGCCACCTCTCTGGGCAACCTGTTCCAGTATTTCACCACCTTCAATATAAAAAATTTCTTCCTGATTTCTAGTCTGAAACTGTCCTCTTTTAGTTTAAAGCCATTACCCATTGTCCTATCACAACAGGCCCTGCTAAAAAGTTTGTCTCCGTCTTTCTTATAAGCCCCCTTTAAGTACTGAAAGGCCGCAATAAGGTCTCCCCGCAGCCTTCTCTTCTCTGGGCTGAACAACCGCAACTCTCTCAGCCTTTCCTCATAGGAGAGGTGTTCCATCCCTCTGATCATTTTTGTGGCCCTCTTCTGGACCCGCTCCAACAGGTCCATGTCTTTCCTGTGCTGAGGACTCCAGAGCTGGACACAGTACTCCAGGTGGGGTCTCACCAGAGCAGAGGGGGAGGATCACCTCCCTTGACCTGCTGGCCACGCTTCTTCTGATGCAGCCCAGGATACGGTTGGCCTTCTGGGCTGTGAGCACACATTGCTGGGCCATGCCCAGCTTTTCATCCACCAGTACGTCCAAGTCCTTCTCTGCAGGACTGCTCTCAATCCCTTCATCCCCCAGCCTGTACTGATACTAGGGGTTGCCCCGACCCATGTGCAGGACCTTGCACTTGGCCTTGTTGAACCTCATGAGTTTCACATGGGCCCACTTCTCGAGCTTGTCCAGGTCTCTCTGGATGGCATCCTGTCCCTCAGGCATGTCAGCCGCACCACTCAGCTTGGTGTCATCTGCAAACTTGCTGAGGGTGCTCTCAATCCTACTGTCTATGTCATTGATGAAGTTATTAAACAGTACTGGTCCCAGTATGGACTCCTGAGGGACACCACTTGGCACTGTTCTCCATCTGGACATTGAGCCCTTTTCCACTACCCTCTGGAGGTGACCATCCAACCAAGTCCTCATCCACCAAACAGTCCACCCATCAAATCCATATCTGTCCAATTTAGAGAGCAGGATGTTGTGGGGGACCGTGTTGAAGGCTTTTTGGAAGTCCAGATAGATAACATCCATAGCTCTTCCCTTTTCCACTGATGTAGTTACTCCATACACTCAAATCCAGTAAGCAAATGTGAATTTCCTTAGTGCATTTTAACTTTAAAAATTCAAGTCTAAGTCACTACCATGGATCACCCATCCTTAAGGAATATGAAATAAAAGACTGTATGAAGCAAATAGTTTAGTAGTTGCCTGTTTCAGGTAATAGCAATGGAGTTTAAGTGATCTTTCTATACATTGAAGAGATATATTTGAAGTGTAGTATTTTGGGGAGAAGCCTGAATCTTAGTCTGATAACAGAATTCACTACTTATGTTGCACTTAAATTTGCAAAGCCATCACCAAAATTGAGAATACTGAAAGCTGAAGCTTATCCTATGAAAGTAGTGATGATTCAGTTCAGATTTAGAAAGGCAAACAAAAAAGTTCTATGAACCGCCCCCCAATACCTCTGTGACTTTACTCTAAGCATCTACTGTATTCGCATATCTTCCTTCTTCAAGGAATATACAAAGGAAACCAAAAATCATTCTTTTTCTTTTATTCACCTGTTAAGTGTTACGCTAAGCTGATGGTCTCAATGGAGCAGGAGGATCAGACCCACATCCCAAAATTTGTTTGGAGAATTATAGGTTTTCATAAGCAAAAATTTGAGAGACAAAATTAGAACTCTTTCTTTCTGAAACCTGTTGTACTAATTGCCCATATAGTTTTGGAACACTTAATCTGAAAAAGAGACTAGAAAGGAAAGAACAAGTTTGTCCTGCATGAGAAATGCCATATCATTTCTTCCAACTGCCTTTTGGATTGAGAATTCAGGAACTTAGAGCTTTCCAGAGCTTAATAGGGAGTTTCTGCTAGAGATATCTCAAGGCAGGATAGCTGAGATGTGAAGAAAGGATGTGCTGCTGTGAAAAGTATGGACTGCACTGCTACCTCTCCCTGAGAGAGGTAACATTCAGCATTTGGAGTCCAAGCAGGGTCTCTGAGACCAACTCTAAATGGAAGCAAAATTTTTAGGCTGGCCAAATGTTTCAGAGTTTTCTGTTTCATTTTTCTGATTCCTGAATTTGTGTTGTGGTTTAGCCCCTGTCAGCAGCCAAGCACCACGCAGCCGCTCACTCACCCTCCACCCCCAGTGGGATGGGGAGAGAATCGGAAGGGCAAAAGTAAGAAAACTTGTGGGTTGATATAAGAACAGTTTAATAATTTAAATAAAATAATAATAATAATAATTAATAATAATAGTAGTAGTAATAAAAATTGTAATGAAAATGAGAAAAAGAGAGAGAGAGAAAAACAAAACCCAGGGGAAAAAAACCCAAGTGATGCAACTGCTCACCACCTGCCGACCGACACCCAGCCAGTCCCCAAGCAGCGATTGCTGCCCCCCGGCCAGCTCCCCCCAGTTTATATACTGAGCATGACATCATGTGGTACAGAATAGCCCTTTGGCCAGTTTGGGTCAGCTGTCCTGGCTGTGCCCCCTCCCAGCTTCTTGTGCACCTGGCAGAGCATGGGAAGCTGGAAAAGTCCTTGACTAGGAAGTAAGCACTACTTAGCAACAACTAAAACATCAGTGTGTTATCAGCATTCTTCTCCTACTAAATCCAAAACACAGCACTATACCAGCTACTAGGAAGAAAATTAACTTTCTCTCAGCTGAAACAAGGACAATTTGGAATTTTTTTTTTGTATAGAAGTGAAGAGGCATAAAAGAACTAGCCAAGAACATATCCATGCCTTTCCAAAGCAAGACGAAACACATGAGCTTGTAAGAAAAGGAGCAATATTTACATATGTAACCTAAATGAGAGTTCATTATTCTTCTTTGAAGCATGCAAGGAACTTCACAAAATACAGGGCCTTCTGAAATCAGTTGACACAACCAACCAATAAAAAGATTGCTGCTATTACAGTTAGTTTTGTGAGCTTTTGAATATCTATGGTTCGTCTGCAGATCATCAACTCTGTAACATAATTTTAAAATTATGATTATCAAATGTATTGTGTCCAAAGATTTATGTCAAGGAGCAAAATATAATCAAGTAGAATGTTGAATGAAAGCATTCATAAAGGAACCAAACAATTATATAAACTCAGTTTCCCTAAAATATTTTTTGTGAGTTTCATTTTGCATTTAATTTACATTTCAGGCTTTAAAAAACATTAAACTATCATGGTGAAAGCTATAGAATTGAGTCTGCTAAAGAGATTTTTTCTGAAATTCTGGTGAAAATAAGTAGCAGAACTCTGATGTTATCCATCGTCTGGTAGGCAACAAGAACTGAAGCCACTGGGAATCAGAGAATCATAGAATCATTTAGGTTGGAAAAGACCTTTGAGATCATCAACTCCAACCATTAACCTAACACTGCCAAGTCCACCACTAAACCATGTCCCTAAGCACCTCGTCTTCCCATCTTTTAAATACCTCCAGGGATGGGGACTCAACCACTTCCTTGGGCAGCCTGTTGCAGTTCTTGACAACCCTTTCAGTGAAGAAATTTTTCCTAATATCCAATCTAAACCTCCCCTGGTGCAACTTGAGGCCATTTCCTCTCATCTTATCACTAGTTACTTGGGAAAGGAGACTGACACTCACCTCACTGCAACCTCCTTTCAGGTAGTTGTAGAGGGCGATAAGGTCTCCCCTCAGCCTCCTCTTCTCCAGGCTAAACAACCTCAGGTCCCTCAGCCGCTCCTCATAAGACTTGTGCTCTAGACCCTTCACCAGCTTCGTTGCCCTTCTCTGGACACACTCCAGCACCTCAATGTCCTTCTTGTACTGAGGGGCCCAAAACTGAACACAGTACCTGAGGTGCGGCCTCACCAGTGCCGAGTACAGGGGAAGGATGACTTCCCTGGTCCCGCTGGCCACACTATTTCTGATACAAGCCAGGATGCTATTGGCCTTCTTGACCACCTGTGCACACTGTTGGCTCATGTTCAGCCAGCTGTCNTCCAGTATTGAGCCCTGGGGAACACCACTTGTGACTGGCCACCAACTGGATTTAAATCCATTCACCACAACTCTCTGGGCTAAGCCATCCAGCCAGTTTTTTACCCAGCAAGCAGTACGCCTGTCTAAGCCATGGGCAGCCAGTTTCTCCGGGAGAATACTGTGGTAGACAGTGTCAAAGGCTTTACTAAAGTCCAGGTAGACAACATCCACAGCCTTTCCCTCATCCACTAAGCAGGTCACCTTGTCATAGAAGGAGATCAGATTAGTCAAGCAGGACCTGCCTTTTATAAACCCATGCTGACTGGGCCTGATCTTCTGTTTGTCCTGGACGTGCTGCATGATGGCACTCAAGATGAACCGCTCCATAATCTTCCCCGGTACCGAGGTCAGGCTGACAGGCCTGTAGTTCCCTGGATCCTCCTTCTGGCCCTTCTTGTAGATGGGCATCACATATGCTAACCTCCCGTCAACTGGGTCTTCCCTGGTTAGCCAGGACTGCTGATAAAGGAGTGAAAGTGGCTTGGTGAGCACTTCTGCCAGCTCCCTCAGTACCCTTGGGTGGATCCCATCCGGCCCCATAGACCTGTGTATGTCTGAGTGGTGTAGCAGGTCGCTAACCATTTCCCTTTGGATTATGGGGGCTTCATTCTGCTCCCCATCTCTGTCTTCCAGTTCAGGGGGCTAGGTACCCAGAGAACAATTGGTCTTACCGTTAAAGACTGAGGCAAAGAACACATTAAGTACCTCAGCCTTTGTCACTGTGTTTCCCCCGGCATTCAATAAAGGATGGAGATTGTCCTTAGTCCTCCTTTTGTTGTAAATGTATTTATAGAAACATTTTTTATTGTCTTTTACGGCAGTAGCCAGATTAAGTTCTAGTTGGGCTTTGGCCCTTCTAATTTTCTCCCTGCGTAGCCTCACAACATCTTTGTAGTCCTCCTGAGTGGCCTGCCCCTTCTTCCAAAGGTCATAACTGTGGAAATTCTATGCATTCATGCACAGTTAATTAAGAGCCATGGTAAGCAGTTACCTGGCAGTCAGCAGTTTCTATCAGAGGTATGATAGGTATTGGTAGCAATTAAGTTACAGTTCACTGCCAAGCTTTATTACGTTGTGATGGAAGATTCTGAATTTTTTTCAGTTAGTACCAACAGATCTTTTATGTGGGTATGCTTGTGTGCATGTAACTGTACTTGAATAGCAAATACAATTTAGAAGATCTAGTGTTGTATAGATTAGAAGGTAGTAATGCATAAGAATTGAGAAATAGTAGATCATTTAAACATGAAGCTGTGTTCAAGTGTAAATTTAGAAAGTTATTTGCATCAGGAACTGTTTTATCACATTATTTTGTCCATAATCGCTTTAACTGAAATTGGTGCAAAATATTTCATAACTGAAATTCATGGGTTTAGTTTTCATGATTAATAGGTATATAAGCTACTGCTTCTATTGGTGGTGTGAGATAGTTAAGATCTTTAACCAAAAAAATTTCCAAACATATTTAAACATGTGACTAATGCTGATGAGTACAGTAAGACTACTGACATGCTTAATTTAAAGCCACATGTAAGTGATTTGCTAGTAAGAAGTCACAAGACAGTATGGAACTGTATAGTTTTCCGGTTCACTATTTTGAATTGAAGCAGCTCTCAAAAAAAGCATGTCCTCTGTTGAAAGAGAAAGAAAAGGTTTAAACAGATTTCCTTTTCCATCTTGTGCCATCACAGCGTGACTCCAACAGGTGGTGAGCAGCTGCACCTTTCTCTAAAGTCTGTTTCATAACTCTGAGCACTAAATACTTCTTTGCATCACAGCTTTATTTGCTGTTTTTGGTTTTTTCTTCACAAAAGTTGTGATGAAATTAGCCTGTATAAAATAGCTGTAAAATTCAAGACAAAAATAACCAAAGTTGTAAAATTAAAGGGCACTCTGATTTCTGATATTTTACATTATTTGCTATAGAAAGGGGCAGCTGGAAAAGAAAACAAATATGCAGAATATCAAAGCAAAATTTTGGCTAAGAATTCAGACAGTTATTTTTTGCCAGTGTGACTGAATTTAACTCGATTTACTTAACACCATTATAAATCTATGTACCCAGTTGTATTTCTAGGCTGTGTGAGCAATTGTGATTTTCACTGTACACTGGGGGCATGAATTCATATGTCTATAATTTTTGAGGGGCATATTAGTTATTCAGTAATAGGTTTCTGGAGAGGGTGGAAAAGGATCCAGAACTCAGAAGGTTTTAACCTTTTTTTTCCATGAGCATTGGCAGGTGCTATTGTGGCTCTGTAACATGTAATAGTGGCTCTGTGACCCCGGAGTCTTTCCCAGGCCCTCATGCCCCCCTTTAAACTTCATTAGACATTGATTTTGTAGAGATGCTTCCAGCTTCATGAAGGTAAAATCCTTAACTTTAACTTAGTTTAGAAACACAGATAAAGTTTTTCAAATGATGATAGATAAATATATAGAGAGAGAGAGAATTGTGTGGGACATGTTTCCTTTGCATCAAGGATGAGAGCTGCTCAGTCAATTCTTTCTGTGTGTGAGAATATTTAATTGATCTATTTAAGCCATGGTGATTAAGGCATTTATAGAAATTGATGGGAAAGGAGTAAGTCTCTTCACAGAATTTACAAAAATATAATCATTAGTTTTGCCGTAATGCGAATTCTCTGTGGAGAGGCTGCAAAGTTTATGAACTTTTTTGGTGTCATACATTTTCTGCTCAATGAATATTTGTTTCTCATTAAGTTTCTGCCATTGGGTTGTTTGTTAATTTTTAGATATATCTATGCACTGGGATGGTAACCAAAATAACTTTTTTCACTTTTTTGATTGATTTTTTTTTTTATTATTTTTATTTTCATCAGGTAACTGTGCTACTTTTATTGTCTTAATAATTTTTATGCAATTATGGCTAAATTAAAGTACAGAGGGATGGTCACAATCCTAAATCATTTACAGAATAGTGTAAATAAAACAGATGGAAACAAAAGTATAAGTAAAATTCCATGGATTATTACCCACATGTATTTTTGTAAAAATATTTTTTAAAAGTCTTTGCTACAGTAGGCATTCACAAAAAAGTGAATGTACCCTGAAAAGGTTCCTAAAGATTTAGAAAAAATAATTTACTGACCAGATGAAGACCTTCTTGACAGTAACTTTCTAAAGATATAAAAAGGAAAAATACTTTGTACTTTATTTAAGGCAATAGAGCACAATCCAAACCAACTTGTTCAGAAAGGGACAATTATTTTTTTTTTTTCTGTAGCAATTACTATTGGGTTCCATGCATACTGCCTCCTCTACAATAAAGCGCTGTTTTTTAGATTTATTCTATAATGCTGGGGAAGGGAGTTTTAATGACATCTCTCTTAACCATTCTACATATTACAGGAGTACACTGGAAAGAAAATACAGTTATGTGTGTAGAATTTTCTGCTTAATAGGTCTGTGATTGCACACCTGGTCAGTAAACATTGAAAGTTCTTTTGGTTGTTTGTCTTTATTTCTGCAGAACAGAATAGGAACTTAGTTTTTACCTTTCAGTAGTGCTAAATCCTCCAATAACTCAACCAAAAGGTGATGGAGTTCAGCCCTGTGAATTACTGAAGTACTAGAAAGATTAGGTTATTTAATTTAGCAGTTGTTTCTGGCAGTGAGCTTTTCACTCCAAAGTTTAATCTTGATATGTTTTATTGGAGCTCTGTTTTAATTGACCAGAACACTAAACATGATGAGATTCCTCTTGTTGAGTCCAGAGGTACTGTGTAAATAGATACAATTTGAAGATATAGCTTGGATACAACAGTATATATCTTGGATGCTATACTTCTGGCTCGGGAAGGTTGCTGGAATGTTGCACAGATGTGCTGAATTGGGTCTGGAACACAGATTGGCCTTGGGAAGGGAATAAAACCATATTAGAAATTACTTTGAGATCATGAGATCAGTTTGTTTGTGCATAGATTTTATTTGGGGATTATCTGAGATAGAGTTTATTTAACTTCCCAAATATATAACATGATATCCAACTGGGATCCATTTGTTAAGATTTGACAATTTGAGTTCTTTATCCCCAGTTAAGATAAGCTATGGAGTTTTTTTAGTAACCACACACTACAGCTTGTTTGTCCCTCAGACTCATGTAAATAAGTTCTTATCTTATAAATACTACATAAATTTAGGTAGCAGTAAAATATGATTCACTTAGAAAACTCCTATAGTAATCTTTTATTTTAATACTTTTGTAAATTGTGGAAAACATCTGTTGTAATAATAATAATAATAATAATATGCTAATAATTTACCAAGTATCATCTCTGATGCAAATACTTAACTCCACTATCCAAATGTTCTCCTCTCCACATTCTGCAATGTGTTTTTAAACAAGTTAGTCCAAGCAGATATCTCAGAGGAATTTCTCTTATTACTTGTATTTAAGCTTTAATGTGAATCATGGTATTGACTTTACATAATATATTTTCACATGAAGAAATCAGTGCTGCAATGTATTGCCTGCCTTAAAAAACATTCAATCTTTACTAGGATGAAGAAGACACCTCAATACTGTACTTTTCTCTCTCTTCTCACTTACTATGATTTTGGTGGAATAGTACATTTGGAATAAATAAATATATAAATAAAGGTGTGTCTATGTAAGAAAAAATGCACCCTCCTGTGAAATCCATGTGATAAATTGCCTTTATAATGTGCCTTTTGCCATGTGCTCATGACTCCTTTCGTAAATTCTCCTAAGAAGGCATCTTAAATTGAAAATCTCCACGTGTGTGGCATTTTATATGTATACAGCATAGAGCGTATGCTTACATGTGTGTTTATACCATTTCTCTCTCTCCCCTTCCCCACTGGGATATTGAGAGTGATTCAACATAGTGCAATGGAAGAATCCAGCTTTTTGGGTGGATGGCTCACTTTTCCACCACTCAATGGGCTAAAAATATCATCTCTTGAAACTGAAGCATTGTGTATCTGTGTCAGTTACTGGTTAGATCCTGCTGGCCTCGTGCAGAATTCAGTAGGAAAAGCTTGCTCTTCTTTGTGGGAACAAGGCAGAAAAACTGTAACACGAGGATATTTTTAGAACTCTTTAAACTTTTAATACATTTTTAGTTGCCTGTGTACATTTCAGACTGGCTAATTGTGGAGTGTAGTACAAGGTTACACAGACCTTTAATTAAGATGATCTGTACTAGTTAGTTACTCATGGCTTCACACAGAACCTTGGAAAGCTGAAAGCTCTTTTAAAAACTAAAAGTTACATTTGTCAAATAGATGGTTTGAACATCCAATAATGTGAAACCTGGAAGGAAAGATTAAGAAAAAGGCCTAATCACAGCTGTGGATCATCATCTTCCAAATGGTTCTGCATTACTGGTGTTACAGGTGCAAATTCTTGTCCTTTACCCGCAGATATATGTCTACAATTTTGGGAGATGTCTTGAGTATTTCCTCTGGAATAAAAAGTTTCTACATCTATCCATCTGTATGTTCTTTTTATTTGTGGAAACAGGCAATGTCTTCACAGTTATGCATCTCAAAAAAAAGTCTGATTCTATGGGGTGGGATTGATGGAAGTGAGTTAGGAAAATGATTACCAGTAAAAAATGAAGCAGTGGAAAGATAGTGTATCTGACATAAAAGTGGGCGTTTGTTTTTGAGACTGAAACTCATTTTCAAATGGAGGTCAGAGTAGCATAAGTTTTGCCCTGAGCAAGTCTTTGGTCTCACCTTGTACAGTGTGTTTTGGTGTTACTTGTGTAATGCATTTAAATAATTTTTCTTGATGCTTGTTTTGTTTGAATAAACATGTTTACTGAGCTTAGCTGTGAGGTTAGGAGGTAATGCAAATTTTGAAGCTTCCCTAGGAATATAAGTTTACTGACCTGTGTTTAATAAACAAGAGCAATGTTTTATTACAACAGACCTCAGTGATGGCTGTAGGACTTTTTTTAATGATAGGGATTCAATGCGAAATCATGCTTCTGGCATTCAACAGTCGCTCTCTGTCCTGGTTTGCTTTTGCGAGGTCACTCAATGTCACTATGGCTCCTCTTCTCCTCACCAGGGGACAAATACCCTGAGAATAATATTCCTGACTAATATTTTGACATTATTCTGTTTCAAAATGCTCAGCCTACACAGGCGCTCCTGGAATGTAAAGTGAAAAAAAAGAAAACCTCAAATGTGTTGACTCACCAACCACACAAGCGTGCTACAAAATTATGCATTAGCTCACACTGATTAAAATTGGTCTCATCTAAACAAATTAAGGGGTCTGATCTCTCATCCATATGCATGGGTAATTCTCATTAATGCTAATAGAGGGTATGTGCATACATGGATGGGAGAACAGACCTCTGAGGCTGACTGTTTCAGTTTGGTTTATTTCTACAACAGCAACAAAACATTCAGTGTTAAGTGTTTCAATAATTTAAGGAAAGATCAAAGGGGAGAAAGGTCAATAATGTACCTTTTCTTGTACCTTACTGTGGTAAATAGATAAAACAATATATCTTATCTCTTGTAAGCTGGGAGGCAAGTAGTATTTTTTACCTGCTACTGGCTTTTTATAGTATCTACTAACAAATTCAGATTTATATGCCTGTGTTTTCAGACAGAAGTAAGGAAAACACCAAAAGCAATAATGCTACAAAGTTTTATCCTCCCAAAACAGTGAAACATTGATTTATATTGAATCTCTTAATGCCATCTTCATAATTTTACAAACTATAAATACCATTTACTGTATTTGAGCATGTGCCTGTGCTACATACAGCATATCAGCTGTAATGTCATCTAAAGAACTCCTGTGGTTTAGTCATTTGATATTCAGTTAAGTGTTCTCAGAGCACAGTCTGTCAAAACATTTTAAATATTTGTATAATACTGTAAAAAGAGTGTCGTGCATATGTTATCAGACAGTAGGAGCTTAATTAGCATTCTTAACAGCCTGAGTTACACTGGGATAGGGAAAGAGGTGCACAGTACAATGGCTGATGCCTCAAGGGAGTTTATTCTCCAGGTACAAGGTCTTTAAACTGAGCCACACTGGGAGAAGCTGGTCTGGATTGTTTGAATTGTAGGAATTGCTAAGTAAGAATTGATTCATTCATGAGGACTGAAACTCACCAATCAGATTTTTGGCAATGCTGATACGTGGGTGGCTGCTCTAGGTACAGTGGAAACCTTGGAAAGCTCAGGGTCTGTTCTGGGCTAGATGTTCCTTAGTGGAAGGCTGCAAAACATGACCATATGCATCTCTGTTCTTCTCCTAGGCACAATGTGGAGGGTCTCTGGGTGTGCTTCTGGCCACCTAAGCCTAGGATCCTAGTGGAAAACTAAGCCACAGGATATGATGGGGGCTTACAGAGCTGAATATTTTAGATTAGTTGCCATGGGTGAGGTAGCCACAGGGACAGAACCACACTGATCCATGGCATGTAATGTAAAACATATTTATATGTAGGACAGGATCTCTATGCAAGGACGGTTGC
>VYZW01046099.1:16470-35714 GCA_013401315.1 Balaeniceps rex
CATGAGGGGCTATTGTTTTTGCTGTTTATTGCTTTCTAACATAGCTGGTTGGTATAAGTCACCAACAGCTTCATTGGTGTCTTATACCATTACCCCAGGCCAATCTCTTTTACTTTCTCCGTAGCTAAAGCCATCTGGCTGTTGTTACCTGGGTTACTATCACCTGCTGGCTTCCTGCTCCAAATGTGTTACCTGGGCACAAAGTTGTTAAGAGTTCATCTGTGCTTCTCTGTTTCTTTTCTGTGCGTACCTCATCATTACAGAAGGCCAGGTGTAGGCTAGAGCTTTTTAGTAAGACCCTACATAACAATTATCTGTGCTTGGTTTGTTTTCATAGCACATACCACAGTCATGTAAAAGCTCAGGCTGGGCACCGGGCAAATGCAGTCAAGGTCTCAATTACTTTAGTGGTGCTTTCAGGTAGGCTTTACCCTTTGGCAGTTACCATACTTTGGGGACGTATTCTGAACTTGCCAATGAGGGAGCGAGGCCTTTCACGTGTTTCTGATTAGAAAGATGTGTGATGCAGTGATGCATCTTCAGATCCCTGCTTCCTTTAACTTAGCCCAGCTTGTAACTTGAAAAGATAAAATTTGTTATACAGCATCACCAGAGTATTCTAGATGATTTTTGAAAGGTTTGTGATCTTGAGTTCTTCATTAGAGTTAACGTTAAGGACAGAGTTATTTTGTGTTTCTTGCATTAGTATACAAAATGCACTAACTCCCACAAATTAACAAAAGTAATAGCAATGTGTTTGAGTGGCAACAGAGCCTTTGAAACAGAGTTCTGTACAATGCTTCATGGTCACTCGAGGAGGTCACTGTCAATCTTAATCACTTAAAAAAATGAAGTTAACACCTTTGTGCAGTGAGAGGTGAATGTTATGGATTTGAAACATAGTCAATAATTGCTTCAATAGTGCATGACCCAAAAATGAATCAGTTACTTTTCTGCAGCAGTTTAGAATGTGTTCTGCCAAAGGAAAGTTAAAAAAAGGAAACCTTGTATAAAATAGGCTTAAAATAGAAGACGACTAGGGCTTTTTTTACATTTATGAAAGTACAAGCAGAAGAGATGTGTGGCATAAGCAGGTGTTTCCTTTTTTTTTCAATCAAACTTATGTAGTAAAGCATCAGAAAAGTTAACATGGTATCACAATATGCAAATGACATTCAACAATAAATATTGACAAATAAAGTCCTGTACAGAAATTACTTTTCATTTGGATAATTTTTATTTAAGCACACACATAACAGAAAATATTCTACTCGGTAATTAAAATGAATAAAAAAGCTTTTAGCCAGTTACTTCTAGTGGTGTATTAGAAGGCATCTCTGTATGTACAAACATAAGAAAAGCGAAGCTCCTTAAAAAGTTCAGTGGAAAGCACTTCGGAAAGTGCTCACATGATGGGATGTGAATACCATGTTGGGGAATTTATCTTTAGTTAGAAAAAAACACTGACTAAAATTGCAGGTTTTATAGTGTGTATTTCCTGCAAATGTGTCAGACCTGGTTGTGGGTTAGAGCATAGATCTTTAAAGCAATTCAAGTTTACTAAGAACTAGAATAACACAAAGAAAAAGGAGTGACAGTGTTTTGTTGTATGAATAGAAGGTCAACCAGTCCCTGGCTTTTGGGGAAGAGGAAGGAGGTTGCCAGAGTAATTAAGACAAAAATTAAAAAGAAGAGGAATTAGATAAGATGAAGAAGAGACATGAGGTACTTCCATTTACTTTGTGAATGACACATGTTCTGTGCCGCTGCACCCCCAGGTGTGGGACATGACACCTCCTGCCTCAGGGACATCTCAGGAGCATTTCCTCTGGTAAACATACGTGCTGGGCTGGTAGGATGTCACCATCTTCCCACACTTCCTGCTTTAGGGCTGGTTTTAAGTAGTTTCAACTATGTGCTATTGTATTTTTGAAGGCTGCCTGTAGCCAGCTTGTGCAGATTTCCATTTATGATTACAGAAAGGCTATGGTGGAGCTGGTTTTGTCTGGGAATTACAGGGCAGAAGAGAGTTAAAGCTAAGTTAGACTGTAAAGACACATATGAGTCCTTTTTCTGCTGCCTTGCTGAAAAAACAAAACAAAACAAAACAAAACCACTCTCCCTGTCTTTGGAGTATAACATTTTATTTTTCCTTTTGATTATGTAGTCTGTCTCTCATATTCTAATTCTCTTCTCAAACAATTGTCTACATACTGTGGAAATCTGTCTTCTTCCAGGACTTTAAGTCAGGCAAAACTGTGAATGTGCTGTAGATTTGAGAGAAATATAATTCCTAGCCAACTAGTCATATATTTTATTAAAACTACATCCTTTAATCTTATCTCTTAAAACAACTATGCATGCTTCATTAATTGACCAAAATAAATCGGTGATAAAAATGTAGCTTTTGCAATTTTCCTTTAATAAAGAGAAAACAAGGACAAATAAAAACAGAATGAGAGACATTCATGTGGGAGATCATAAATTGCCTTTTTCTGAGATAGAACATGAGGGTTGCATTTCTGTTCAATGCTGGCTCATTTGAGTATTTGTGCTGGTACAAGAACTTGCTGCTAACAAGATGAGTTGCAAAATGTTTTGTAGTCATTCTTATGCATCCATAGTAATGTGAGATGTCATTGAAGAATATAAAAAATTCAAGAATACAGCTTTTATGGTTGGTTGTGTTAAGATGAAGATGAATATTTAGATCAATATGAAGACTTGGGACAGGCTTAATAATTGGTTATACTTTTAAATAAGAGTAAGCCCTTAGAAAGGCAGGAGAACGGGGTTTTGGAATTTTTTTTTCCTGGAGTATATAGTATATACTGGTTTAGATTCAGTGGAAATTTTATCATTTCCTAATCTTACAATAATGCTTTAATTACCATTCTGCAGTCAGATCCATGAATCCCTTCTGCTCACATAGAAGCAGATATGCTTCAGTCTTCTTATAGGTAGTACAAAAAACATGTTCATACAAACTCCTTTTTTGGAATTAGGTCATTTGATTATAACATTTTTGAAGATATCATTTTTCTTACACTGTAAGCCTGCTTTTTGCTCTCAGTTATACTTAGTCAGGCAAAGCAAATTTTTTCATACATTTTTTCATATTTTTCCAACCAAAATAACACTGAACAGGATAATTCAGCTTGTGTTAAGCACACACAATTTAGGAGCCAATATATCTTTTGTTTCCTCAGTCCAAAAGGTACTTCATTGTGAGGATGTCATTTTTAATACCCAGTTCTCTTTAAGTGATATAATTTGGACTGCCCACATTTAGGTACTTAAGTACTTATAAATGAGGTACTTAACAATTTTATTCTTTGGTGTGCCATTTGAAAAAGGTGGACAAGACAACTTTTGTATACCAGAATACTGTATAAAATTTGAAAGGAAATGTGAAGTCTTCAGACAAAGTTCAAAGCTATATTAAGGTATAGTGAACATGAATTTATGAAAGAGGTAATACAGAACCTTCACAATAATATTACGGATGATTTCTTAACTTGAAACTAGATTTACAATTGACTCTATGGTTCAAATGGCTAAATTCTTGCACTGATTTCACTTGCTGAGATGGGTGATCAGAAAAATGGTGCATTTGGTGCTGATGTCTGAAAATTTCTACTTACATGGGAATTTTCTTGAGTGTTTTCCCTAGTATTAGAAAGAAAGAGAAAATAAGAGAAATGTTTTTAGTTCTTACCAACTGTTCTGTTGGATTGCTTTGGTTTCTGAGAAAAAGCAAAAAACTTGCACTTTAGCTTTTTGAATTCATTGGTGTTGTTTTGATTTGATAGATTTTATGACTTATTTGAAGTACTGTGATGCTTGAAGGATATTTTTTTTAATGATTCTTCATGGGCTAAGCTAAGTTCTTTTGCTGTATGAGAAATTACGAGTCTCCCAGCAATATAGTGAGTTATGGTCTTACATATATCAGGCAGGGATGGAGACCAGACATTTGAAAAGAAAAGTAAATTAAAGCAGGCTGCTTTATTCTAAAATAATATTGGGTTGGAAGCAGTAGAAGTCTAGTAATTTTGGTGAAGACTTCATGGGGCATTTTTGAAGGACTAGGAATACATAAAATTATCTCAAAATCTTGCCACAGGCCTTAGTTGAGGGGGATAGCTGGAATTTGCCTGAAGTGAGTGGTTTCGTTGGTAAGCTGAGTACCACCCTTTGGACTGGAATCGGCAAAAGCCCTGTCTTGTCACAACTCCTGGTCCAAGACCATGCTTGTAGTCAGGGCAGTAGAAACTCTAGGTTCAGTCTTCTTTGTAGATCTGGTCTTCCCAATCATAAGACAAAATGGCATTTTCCGTTCGTCTGGGAGCTTCAAACTCCATTGCTTCTGGGGGAGGTGTCTTTCTTTCTTTCCTTCCTTCCTTCCTTCCGTCCTTCCATCCTTCCCTTTCTCCCTTCTTTCCCTCTCTCTCCCCCCCCCCTTTCTTCCCCTCTTTCTCCCACTTTTTTCCATTTTTGTAATATAATTCCCTGCACCTCATTCCTGTATTCATATGCTGAGGCTTAATTTTGATTCCTTATTTTGCTGTATCTTTCCTGATTTTTCTGTATCTAAAATACAGGAGCCTTGCTTTCAATGTCCCAGAATTGTATATTGCCAAATAAAGCTTTTGTGTCTGTTTTCTGTTTTATTATTCCAGCTACCCTAGTGACTTGTTCAGGACAGTGAGATTTCATAGTCTTTGTAGAATTTAATATATGAGCAACTATGAGCTAAGCAGCAGATCTATTAGCTAGGCATGTGATGGATTCATTGGACCTGTGCACTTCTAAAGTTGCCTTTTATGGGCACAGCAAAAACAAACAAAAAACCCCCAAACAAGCAAACCAACCCCTGTGAGATTTGAATAAGGAAGAGTGGTGAGGGAGGGCGGCCATTCAGCTCCACAGCATGTTCACAAGGGCAAGGTCTTTGTGGGTTTGAAAGCATCAGGAAACTCAGTCATCCCCCCCTGCAAGCCCCCACTCTCCAGGCCTGCTGTGCCCTGGTCATCTGCTGCTGCTACTGCCACTGCACAGGTCTGACTTATCCCTAATGGGAACAAAGCTGCGGCAGGCTTGTACTTTCGGAGCAGCGCCCTGCTCCCCCAGTGCACCCCACTCTGCCGGGACTGAGGCTGGCTCAGATCAACGGGAGTACTTGCATACTTGAAGTTAGGGCTGGGACAGAAGCACTTTGGTGAATCAGAGGCTTAGCACACTGATTGATGTCTGTTCATCATACCTGCATTCTTCAAAGCATTGTCTGTCACTTTTGGTTTATTAATTCATTGCTGTACCAGCGATCCGAATATCCCTTATACCTTATATTTCAGTGGTGGGAGCGTGTGTCTGAAGCGTAATAACATTGGCAATGGCCAGTTTGTTGGGACATAGATGTCATAGATTAAAACTGAGCTTTCACTGTAAATCTAGGGGAAATTAAATTTTGAATGACTTATGGCTCTGTTTTCAACTCCAAATACTCCAGCAGCATTTCAAGTTAGACTGTTCCAACATTCATACAGTCAAATGGTTGCATAACACAAAAGCACAAATCTAATCCCTAGAAAAGGGTGGGGTTTTTGTTTTGTTTTGTTTGTTTTTTTAAATTCATTTAGATTTTAGAAGTTTAAGACAGAAGGTTTTTATTTGCTTTTGTAATGAAACAGTACAAAAAGGCGTGCAACCCTTTGGTTAAAAGCAAGGTCTGTTTCGCCAACAAACCTTAGTAACAAGGGATGGTAGAGTATTTGAATGGTACATTCTCTTACAGAAAAAATAAATTCTAGTTTCCTGAAACGTTTTAAAATAAGCATTGGTAAGTAATTAGCCCCAGATAGTAGTGTTGGACTACTCCAATACACAATAAAATTAATCTTGCTAAAATATCATTAAAATATCAAGTTAACAATAGTTATATAATTACAGAAGCGATTGAGATTTGTTTGACACAATAATGTCCAAAGAAAATGAGCTGTAAAGGAAAAAAAAAAACATAGAGAAGAAAAAAAAATCAAAAAACTATCAAAATGCTTTTGAGCTTAATTTTTTCAGGGACAGACTATTGCAGTATGTGTGATTTGAAGGTGAATAGGCAGTCTCATGAGTTTAAATCAATTTTTATTGATGCTAAGGTGATAAATTTGAATTCTTAATACTAATTTCCATATCGTTCCATTGGTTATTGCTGGATGAATTGTTTTGTGTGTTGAGTCTTTTTCTGTCTCTGATAATGAAGTATTTTCTCTTTCTCAGAAGGTTCTTGTATGATATGCTGAAGAGTGGATGTTGCACCAGGGCAGCATTTTCTTATGAAAGAAAAAGTCATCAGCACTTTTCTTATCAATAATGACAGCCTCGATACAGAAATATGTGTCAGATGCAATCCAGAGATCCATGGTTCTGGGAAGAATGAATGACAGTTGACTTTAGGTTTTAAGACTGGCTTGACAGTTCTCTGTAGTTCTTCTGAGAGAGCTGTATACAGCCAGAAAGAGCAATAGTGATGACATGAACCGAAGTGATGCCTAATTAAAGCCACTGCTGTCAACAATTCAGCTCCACCAGGACATTGTCTCTTTACTTCTTTTGAAGTTGCAGGTCTCACCTGAGTGAAGCTAACCATTAGGCTACATATGTTAGGTGCATTTAGTTTTCATTATTATTAAATTTATTTATATAATATAACAATACATATAGTATATGTGTATACATCATTAAATATATACACAGTCTTCAAAATGAGGTTTAGATTTTGGTTTTGGTGAACTAGAAAGCATTGCAAAATAAGGTACCCCATATATGTGAAGCAGAGCAGTTACAGTGCAGCAGATCCAGGCTTCTTTGTAGTGCTCTGAATGTGTCCCCACCCCCTGCCCCTCCAAAATGCAACAAGGTTGATGGAAACTTACTATATTTCAAGAGCGGAATGTAAATTTTTGAAGCTTCTTGTAGAAGAGGTGAAGCAAATTGTGTGTAAACTATGATTCCCTTCTCAGTCACTAAAATGTTCAGTCACATAATTTGCTTATTTTCTATTGTCTATTTCATTTATCAGCAAAGGGAGTGTGTTGAGAGAACATCAGAAGCCACTAGTACTCCTTTTCAAAAAAATAAAAAGTGAAATAGGACATGATTCTGGCAATTCCAGCTGAGTAAGGAAAAAATCCCGGAAGATGATTATTTTCATTTCAATGGTGTTTTTACAAAATCTTGTAATACAAACATGGATTCACAAACATTTTAAATAGATATATAAATAATTTTCATATTCTTACTAATCTGAGTTCAATTTCCATCACACAGCCAGCATCTAAAGTGTAGAAGGTTGGAGATGCATAGCACTGTGACTGATTAAGAACACTATAAATGTAACGCTGACTAAACGAAGTACTGCACATTTTTAGATTTAGTTTAATAAGATCTGTCTCTGAAGGTAAAAGGAATAAAACACCATGAATACATAAAAAAATACATAGGTCCAGGCACAGCTTTTCAGTAACTTTCTGTCCTTATCATCCCTTTTCAGTGTTTCTTTTTTGTTGTATTCACTTTGGAGGGAAATTTCAGGTCTTAAGGAGGTGTGTAGTTCAAAGAGGATAAGAGTTTTATGCACTGTATTAGCTACTTGCTGCATATTTAATTAACTAGAAATTAGATGCTGTCCTGGTTTCAGCTGAGTTAGAGTTACTTTTCTTCCTAGTAGCTGGCATAGTGCTGTGTTTTGGATTTAGTATGAGAAGAATGCTGATAACACACTGATGTTTTAGTTGTTGCTAAGTAGTGCTTACACCAGTCAAGGACTTTCTTTTTCAGCTTCCCATGCTCTGCCAGGTGCACAAGAAGTTGGGAGGGGGCGCAGCCCAAGATAGTTGATCCAAATTGACCAAAGGGCTATTCCATACCATATGACGTCATGCTCAGTATATAAACCGAGGGGAGTTAGCCGGGGGGCAGCGATCGCTGCTCGGGGACTGGCTGGGTGTCGGTCGGCGGGTGGTGAGCGGTTGCATCACTTGTTTTCTTTTCCCTGGGTTTTGTTTGTCTCTCTCGTTCTCCTTTTCATTACAATTATTATTATTATCATTATTATTATTATTACTATTATTATTATTATTATTTTATTTCAATTATTAAACTGTTCTTATCTCAACCCGTGGGTTTTCTTACTCTTGCCCTTCCGATTCTCTCCCCCATCCCACCGGGGAGGGGGAGGGTGAGCGAGCGGCTGCGTGGTGCTTAGTTGCCGAGTGGGGCTAAACCACGACAGATGCCCACTGTGACTTGATATCAGAAGTGGTCTGCTAGAGTTTTATCTTTTGTGTTTTAATAAGACAACTGTGCTGTGCATGCGTATGTACATTCCTATAACGTTGCTGTTAAAAGAGATTATTTGTTAGAACAGATTTTAAATCCTTTTGTGAGTGTAAAAGGAAACAGTGGAAACTGAGGTGTTGACATACACTGGTTGTTGGCAAACAGTTATATCTTTTTGTGTAATGCTGGGCAGTTTAGAATTTATAGCCTACAGCCCCAGTTGTTTTTTTTAACAATTGTTTAACCTTCAAAATTTAACTAAAAATCTCTGGGAAAACCATATAGACCACTTCCTAGCTACTTCTCATGTTAGCACTGTCATTCACATATACATTTTAATGTCCTTACCACTTACATCCTCTACAAAATGTAAGTCATAACGTAACTTTTTTTTTTCAACCAATGGTTTCTGAGGTGTTTATGCTTTATGCTTACCTCTCCTTCTTGCTAGCTTTTCTCTACATTACCATATATAATGGGAAGTCCCACATATTCATTAAGGCTATAAAGCAAAGCAATAATACCCCCCATATAGAGTGACATGTCCAACAGGTGTTGTCTGTGGCCCTCTTTACTCAGTGGCCCCTTAGACGTGAACAGTGTTGATTTCATTGTCATGGTGGTCTGCTCCTTACGGTCTTTTCTCCTGTGTCTTCTTTTGCCTTCTTTTGCCTCTTGCCTCTTATATGACTAGCAGCATGTCTGTCACATGGCAGGTTCGTGTTCAGTTGCACGATGACATCACATAGATGTCATCATGTCATATTGTGCAATTTCTGTGCATCCAGTCACATAAGCATGTACATCATCTGTATATCCATCATGTGAGGGACAGGGCTAATGGATTTTTTGTTTTAGGTTGGTCTTCTGGTCAAGTACAAGGTCAGGAAATATTTCCTTGAATATTAGCATAAAAGGCTGTGTGGCTTCCTAAGCCATATGAAGGTCTGTGTATGAAGAATTTTGCAGATGAATCTAACGTGGATGATGGGGAAAACATCAGAAGACATGAAAAAAAAATGGCTGAAAGAATAATCTAGCTCATGACTGTATAGTTCAGTTGTGTGTATCAAAGAAATCATACACCTTGAATTGAAATTTGAACCTTCTTTTTTCATCCATGTATAGTTAAATCCAGAGCTGCTTCTTTTTGTTTTAATGCCACCTTCCTATTGACGTGCATTCACAAACATTTTCAGGCATAGTCTAGCTAGTCATAAGTCATGTGATTTATGATCTGTAACTTTATGGACTGACACAAAACTGGGTCACTTTTCAATATGTGTAGTATTGCATGCAAAACTGAAATAATAGAGTTTGAGAGAGATGCCACGTTATGACACTGACTTCTCAAAAACCACAAAGTAGATTCTTACCACAGAGAAATGAGATGAAAAAGGAACGTGTGGAAATCTGTGTTCTGCTCCATCTGCATCTGACTTTGGGCTGGTAGCTTTAACTAGAAATTTAAAATAGAATGAAAAGTAGAAACTACTTATGATCAATTCTTTGAATTTGTGTCATTGCTGCATCTCAATACACTAAAGGTAGCTAGAAACATTAATGGCCTGAGCTTTTCTAAGGTAGAAAAACACTCTTACCTGAAGTTGCTTTTAAGTGCCCTTGTGTTGGTCTGATGTGACCAGAAGTACTGCAGAACTTGAAAAATGCCATGTTTAGTTCTGTGCTCAGATATATGACTCCAAGGCCCAGGGGGTTGGGAAGGATTAATGCCAATTTAAATGAATCTGTAAGTGTGTGGAAGACATACAAAAGAATAAGCAAGACACTTTGAGGCACTATCTAGACTTATTGCATACATGTGCCGCAGTGCTCTGCTTGGATTTCAAAAACATTCCTATCACTTGTTCCTTGCCTGTTCCTACAGGCTATTTTGCACATAATTGTTATATGCACCTGGCCATGAGATTTGTTGTATTTTTCTCAAAAGGTGAAAATGCTGGCTAGGAAACCAACAATCAGAATTCAGAACACTACCAACAACCCCAGACAAAATACTTGAGGCAGAAGTGCGCAGATGGTCCAGAATTAGAAACCATAAAACCCTAGTATTTTGCCTACAGACATGAGTAAATACAAGCCTATCTGGAAAAAGATGGAAGCACTGTAATAGACTACTGCTTTGCAAGGGGTAGTGGTATTTAGAGACTGGAAAAAGGGGAATACTTTGACAAGAGAAAAATTCTGCTGAGCTGTAACTGATCAATATTACAGCTAAAGAAGAATAGATTAACTGCATAGGGAAAACACTTACTAATTTCAGATTGGGCACTTCTACATCAGAAAGAGTGAAATAGTTACCAAGCAGGTGACAAGGGAGTAAGAAGGTAAAATTCATTGTATGTAGTGTTAATTTTACCCATATTATTAAAATATCTGAACTACATGTGTAAGTTAATAAACTGGAGAAAGAGTGACAGCTTGTAATAATGTCTTGGTAAAAGACCTGGATTTGTCAAGAGAGTGTTTTTATTACATTTTAGGAGATGCGAAGTACTTCAGAGTTCAGAGTCAAAGCGAGACTCCAACCCTACCCACGATTCATGTAACCAGGGGGTTCCCCTTTCCCTGGGGAAAACTGAAATTTCATAATTAAGATTTTTGAATAATGAACAGAAGACGTAGTAAGTATATTTTTTTAACCTGTTCTAAAAAAAAAAAACCCAACAAATAAAACCAACCACCAAATCACCTGTACCTCCAAAACAAAATTATGATGAAATTATTTCCATATATATAGAGCCAAATAATTAACGAAATACAAAAAAGGAAGATTTTTTTGCTACTTAGAAAGAAGAAATTCTAGGAGACATGCTTTTTCAATGCTTTTATTTAAAAAAAATCCTCAGATTACTTTTTGGGTTGCCTTTGGCATCTATGATATCTTCTGGGAAAATACACTTTTTTGGTATAGTAGAGAACATATTGGACATTTAGTCTGAGGGGAAGAAACAAATGGAGGAGGATGACCAGAGATTCTGAACAGCACTGGGAAGAGCTAAAAATTTAGGCCATATGAAACACAAACAGGCAAAACAGGGAAAATAGTAAATAGGGAAATAGTGAGCATGGAAAGTAGAGGAAAAAGTAATAATGAAAGTAGTAACTAAAACAAAATGTACAAATATATCTCAAGGTGTTTAAGTCTATCTCTGGAATACCTGCTTTAGCAGTATATGGGTACAACACATCCATGGATTGGTAAATACAGGGAAAAAAACATTTTTTTTTTCATTCTGGAAGATACGTGGGACATAAAATGTAACTTTCAGTAAGGATTTTCAGAAACTGAGGGATTTTCTATTAGGTCAAGTCCTGAAATATTTTTATGGGAAGCAAACATTCAGGTTGTCTACTGATTCTTCCAAGTAGGATATTGGCACAGATATAGCGTCTGGTATTTTGCAGTAATAACATCAAAGAGAAGCCTCTACTTTGGTAATTAAAAAGTGAACAAAAGCTGAAAAGAAACATTTTCAAAACGAGAAAGGCATTTCAGCCATGATCCATGAGAATGTATAAATATATATTTTTATAAGAGGATATTAAGGATTGCTGAAGCTGACTGTTATTGATCTTTCCACTAGTAGCTTGCTGAAAAGAACTTTCAGTGTGATATTTTGCACAAATTGTAGAGACCACTCTTTACAGCATTTGAGATGCTTATGGAGCAAAGATGGGAGCTTGATTACAGACCTGTCATTCAGTACAGTGCAGTCCAGCAGCAACTGAGCATGAGACACTGCAGGTTGTAGTTAAGTCATTAGGGCCTGGGACTTTATATATATATATTCCTTTTCAAAGTTACCCCATATGTCACTGTTACTGCAAATTCGCATTTTAAACAAATACAGCAGACTTCTGACTCTGTGTCACTGCAGAAAAACATATTTTCATAACAGTGCATGAAGGTTATTTGAATTACCAAAAAAAAAAAGTTTGACCTATTTATATGAACCTCAGGTGCACAAGGAAATAGAACAAGCTGTGAAAGCCCATTGCATAGGCCAAAAGCTGTAGATTACAGAGCCTAAACTGGTGGTTAGTAAACCAAATAATACCTCTTACTCAGCAATTGTAACACTCCTTGCTTCCAAAGGAACAGTGACTGTCTTAAATTTGTAAAAAAGATTTCTTGCCAGCTTGCTAGAGACCTTTTCACTTTTGTCCAGAGTACAGAAGAATCACTCTGAAATGAGATCTCATAAAAGACAAGATACAGTTTTTTGCTTTTTCCCATTCACAAGCAGAGAATTAGAGGTGTAAAAAGAAATCCAGCAACCTGCAAGGAAGGAGAGTCATGCATAGTTTTCAGCTGCTGTCCTGTACTGTCATATACTGCATTAGCAAAATGACAGATTGCAAATAAACCTGAAATAATCACATTCTAGGACAGCACGAGCAATATGAGGAAAGATTGTTGGGATGTGTCTTCTGCTGGTAATGGAAAGTGTGTAGCTAGCTGACTCCTAATTAAGAAAAAAAAGCTAGCTAGTTACATTTTATGATAATGTAACCTTAATTTAGCATCTGTGCTGGGCATGCCCAGTTAGCTAAGAATACATTATACAAACCTGAGTCCTTTGAAAGGCTGATGGAAAGCAGACAGGAAGAGTAATGCTCAAAATGTAGGATTTTAATCAACATCTTCATCTGAAAAAATTACTCTTACACTCCTATATTGCTATGGTCTTTTCCATTTATTCATATGGAAATGAAAAAAATATTTTGACACTTCAGTTTGAGATTCCATGCAATAAACTACTGAAGGTCTTGTGTAAAAAAGTAAAAATTGAAAGTAGGCTTCTGTGGGGAGTCAGTAATCCACATAATTCACACAAAAAATAAAGTGACAGTGGTCTTCAGCATGCACTAATGAAGGTGAAAGATCCAGGTCTGCTTATCATTGTACAAGCAAAAGCTAGGATGAGTCATGAGAAGAAGTTGACGGTGGCTTAGGAAAAGACATTGAAGATCAGTCACCTGAGAATGACTAATTACTGCCATATTTTATCTTAATAATAATACTGAGCTACATAGCTGTATAGCGTTGAAATATTTGCCAGGTATGTTTGTTAATAGAGAAGAAAAAAGATACAAAATCAGTAGTGTTTACTGATTGTATATCACAATTAAATATATCAGTGGTTCACCAAAGGAAGAGAGGGGATGAAAATTCTCTCTGACCGAGTAAAAAGTTGTTAACTGGTCAGTCAAGCACAGGATATAAAACACACATGTCTAAGGAAGCAGAAAAGTACTTATTTTATTCAAAAAGCACAGTCAGCTGATTTCCTGTGTAGGTAGCAAATATAGTAATTTTCCCGGAGAAAGACTGAATCTGCCTGGGTGTTTTGGGAGACTTGATGGAGGAGTATGGCTATAGGAATGTAACATTTCACTAAAAGGTAATGATTTTTGATGGACGCATTAAAGCAGAGGTTCTCTCCGATAGTGCTGTCTGGGGTATAAAGTAAGGAAAAGATTGTGAATGCCTTACTGTCATCTTCTGTGCGAGAGCATAGCAGCTATATCCGGTTTTGAGGGGGGGAGAAAGAACATTCTGGTTTAACCTTAGCTGAATAGAGCAAGTCTCCCTTCCTAAGACATTTATGATGAAGATGAGAAGATGAGATGAAGAGACAAAAAAAAGTGTTATTTCGAAAGCTGGGGGGGGGGGGGAANCATTTTACTTTAACTTGGATTCCGTTAAAGTCATTTTTAAATGTGTTGGTAACTGCTTACCACTAAGATATTATGAACATAAGGATAGGACGAATCTAAACCGCAGGCGTGGTGTGGTTGATACACTGGAGGGAAGGGATGCCATCCAGAGGGACCTTGACAGGTTTGAGAGGTGGGCCCGTGCGAACCTCATGAAGTTCAACAAGGCCAATTGCAAGGTCCTGCACATGGGTCGGACAATCCCAAGCACAAATACAGGCTGGGCTGGGAGAATGGATTGAAAGCAGCCCTGAGGAGAAGGACTTGGGGGTGTTGGTTGATGAGAAGCTCAACACGACTCGGCAATGTGCGCTCGCAGCCCAGAAAGCCAACTGTATCCTGGGCTGCATCAAAAGAAGCATGGCCAGCAAGTCAAGGGAGGTGATTCTGCCCCTCTACTCTGCTCTCGTGAGACCCCATGTGGAGTACTGCATTCAGCTCTGGGGCCCCCAACATAAGAAGGACATGGACCTGATGGAGCGAGTCCAGAGAAGGGCCATGAAAATGATGAGAGGGCTGGAGCACCTCTCCTATGAGGACAGGCTGAGAGAGTTGGGCTTGTTCAGCCTGGAGAAGTCTGTCTCTGGGGAGACCTTATAGCAGCCTTCCAGTACCTGAAGGGAACCTACAAGAAAGCCGGAGAGGGACTTTTTGCAAGGGCATGTAGTGATAGGACAAGGGGTAATGGTTTTAAACTGAAAGATAGATTTAGATTAGATATAAGGAAGAAACTTCGCTATAAAGATGGTGAGGCACTGGAACAAGTTGCCCAGAGAAGCTGTGGATGTCCCCATCCTTGGAAGTGTTCAAGGTCAGGTTGGATGGGGCTTTGAGCAACCTGGTGTAGTGGAAGGTGTCCCTGCCCATGGCAGGGGTGTTGGAACTAGATGATCTTTAAGGTCCCTTCCAACCCAAACCATTCTATGATTCTATAAACCTTAACTCTCCAACACAGTTTTTGGGGCATAATAGAGCAAATCCTCATTTCATCTGCATAGATCAGGCACAATAAAGATCAGAAGAGCCCAAAAGGTTTTCCAAGTGCTCATGGTAGCCTGCAACACACTGTACGTAACCCACTACTGGGATGCATGTGTGAATGCTGAGGATTCTTAGGGAGCATGTAACTTTTGCAAAGTAAATAGTTTGTGGCTATTTTCCTATAAACTAAATCATGGTTTATCCATCACACCAGTCACATGCAATGTTATGGGCTTGGTTTTGTTCTGTTTGTTCTAGAAATTTAATTTAGGGAAAGTGAAAATACAAGTACAAAAGTAGAAGTAATTTTTGGAGAGTTGGCATCACATGGGTACAAAGAGGCTGAATGATCTGGTAGTAATACACAGTCTCTCTGGTAAGCAGTGAGATTTTAGAATAAGTATATGTACTGCAGTGGTCCCCATGGAGTGTGATGCAGCTAAGTATAAATGAGTGAGTGGTAGGGGAGATAGATTTTCATAGTCAGTGTAGGTCCTTATCTGAATTGTGAAAATTGGATATATTAAAAAAAAATCCTTATTTTAATAACAGTGTAGTTATTAAAAAATAACAATTCCTTAAATTGCTACGCTACTTTTTCTGGTTACCAAAACCAATCACTGAGTTGATTTAATCAATGTGTCAGTAACGTTTATAGAAATTACTGTCCTAAGGGGAAAAGAAATATGCTGTATAAGACATTGCTTGAAATCACTTTTTTATAACAGTTTCAATTTTTTAGACCCCTAACATGTGCCATGTAGAAAGCTTCATTAACTCATTTTTGTTTCTTCTTGATCAGCTGTCAAAAGCAGACATTTGTATCTCACTGAAGGCTACTTATGATTCTTCTAGGATGAAACAGGCTTCAAATAAACTTGTTGTTTGATTACAACTTGTGAGATGAATTGTGAAGTATGATGTAGTATTTTACATATTTCTATTTTATAAATCAAACAACCACATCATGACAAAATACGTGAGACTGGAAACCTTGACAAATAAGCATTTATCATCTTATGTGAAATCATTAACACTCAATTTGGGAGGTTGGTTTGGATGAGTAGACTTATCTTTGTATGAATATGTGGAAGTTTTCTGATCTTCTGCAAGCCCAGTGCAGGTTTTCAGAATGAGAAATACCTAAAGAGCTGGGTTTCTCTTTGAGAGTTCCAGGAGGTAGTTTGTGCAACGGCTTCTTGAGCTACAGGTCAGGAGAGTTGAAATCAAATTCTGGCCCTTTGTTCTCGATCCCATGTAAGGCTGTAAGCTCTGACATGAGCACAAGTTACTCTCTGCGAAGATTAATACAATCACCTCTTTGTTTATATGGCCAATTGAAAACTGAAAGGGTAGGCAAAGGTGCAGATGGACTGAACTTTTAAATATGTTATCTGTTGTGATCACTCTTTAAATACTCTTTGGTCACTTAAAATGAGAACCTGCATTTGCAGTACAGAAAGAAAAACAGAAATATCACAGGGTTTGGAGTGCGAATACATTCCTGCTCACCAGCTGACTTTGGTTCCTGTGTGATTTTACTGTCAATTTACTTTACCTGCTTCAGGGAAATTGAGATTCCCTGAATCCATTTGTTTTTCTTCAAGCACGTTTGATGAAGAAAGATGTTGTAAAATAGCTGATGAAATATTTGCTGCTTTTAAAATTTAGTGGAATTTTGGGCTTGCAAAAGCTAAAAAATCTCATCTAAATTATTCGGAGTCCTACTATGGTCTTTTGTACTGCATGTTACCACCTATATGACAAAATAGATCCATATTGTCTATAAATGAACCAGAGTAATAAATCACCTACTTTTTGTTTCCATTTTTCTGCTGCTGATGTGGTACAAGCATCTTTGATTGTTGGGACTACAGAAACATTTTTGTTTCTGTATTTTGTTAAAGGAAAACAAAATATTTTTGCTCCATGGGTTGGGGGAAGGGGAGAAGTGATGAAGGGTCAGACATAATCAGATAGTTTCCTAAGCAGGAAGCTGGAGTGGGAACAAACAGAAAGTGGACGGGGAACCTCCACTTTCACTCATGGTAGAAAGGTCAAGTAAGGCCTGTTCAATAAGAAGAGTTTATTATGTAACAGAAGCATGGAAAAAATTAGATGATGTTTCATCTGAGGTTTTTTTTGGTCTTTCTGAGATTTTCTTCAGGTGTGAACTTCTTATACGAGAAATTTACTTCGATGCCGACAAACCATTTGTTTATTCTTTCAGCTGTATATACTTCCTAGTGATTATCATGTTATCGGTAGTTAAAATATGCAGAGTTTAAGATCAGCTTAAGCACCTCAAATGTGTAGATAGTTTGTGAATTGAATAAGAAAACCAATTTTTGATCAATGTGTAGAAATCAAATTCAAGATAATGCTGTACTATCATGAATAAGTAATACTAAAAAATATAACCAATTCATCTTGAAAATAACGGTGCCTTTCAGCAAGCTTCTGTAGGATACAAAAGAGTAGCGTACATTAAACAAAAGCGGAGAATTGCACACAGTGCTATTAAAATGTAATTGTTATACACAGAGGTTTTATAGAGGATAATCATCCACTCTCTGTAGGGGGGAGAAGAGTTCAATATTATTCATGACATAGTGCACCTGAATAATCAAGTTTCTTATTCTTTTCTACACAGAATAAATTCCCTTTGAACACAATACACAGTTTAGAATAGCCACAAATTATAACTAACTAACTAAATAAATAAATGTACGTTTTCTATAGATTGCAATCAGCCTGGAAAATTGAAATGAAGTGTAGCTTTCCTTTTTTTCTCTTTTTTTCTTTTTTTTCCCCTGGATGGCTTTCCTCCACCAAAACCTCATTGGTTTGTGCTTTTCATGGAGCTTCTAAGCTGTTAAAGAAACTGGTGGTGTTTTGGATGCTTTCTTTTTGATTAAGTGTTGGCATTTCAAGGTTACATGTCTGATAGATCATAAAACCAAATGCATGTTGCATGCTCTGTGCATGTGACTTCCTGCATCATGAAGGCATCAACAAGACAATCTTAGAAGTGAAATCTCAGAAGCTGAGGAAAGCACTTGCTGTGCCATCTATTTTTTAAGTAACGCTGTCAACTATTAATCCAATTTTGTATTCTCAGGATGCAGTTTTTAAAAATTACATAACCTTTTAGATACGAACCTTTTGGTTTTTTAATCATTCACTTAAAGCCAAGAAGGACCAAGTAAATGTTGAAGGTACAGGGTTGGATTTACTTCAAATCCTAGCTCTAGTATATTTTGTTGCTTGCCCTGATGGATTTTTTCAGATCACTTCTCTCTACCTTCAATTCTCTCTTTGTGAAATATAGTTGCTGTTATTCATATTCTGTGAGGATCTGTCAAGATGTTTTACTCATTAATGCTTAGAAAGTCACATGTGCTACACTCTGAAGCATTTGTTAATATGGTATGTATATGGGCGTATAAATGAACGGTCCTACTATATACACTGCTTAGTGTTATTTGTATCACTATTTAGTTTTTTGGTCTTTGGAAGATTATGAAAGCAACTTTTAATATAGTAAATATATATTTTCTTTAATCTCTAAAAAGTTTGATGTGCTTCATGTTCACCACCATCAAACTGTGCTGTAAATAACTGTACTGCTATATCATAAACCTCTTTCATATGTGTTTTCTTTATATTAGCTATTACTTCCACAAAAATGTTTGTTGTTGTTTGTGAGGTTAGGGATTTTTTTCTTGCTAAACAGGACAGAAAAAATTGGAAACCAATTTTTGTTTTGTTGTAATGTATATTTTCCTGGTTTTCCTGCATTACAGTTACCATGCTGCGTCAGATTTTTTTTTCCTGAAAAGTTCAAGAATAGAGTTCAGGATAACAGTAGAAAGGTATCTATTAACATTGTAAAGCTTACAGCAGAATTTCACTCATGTCAGTGTTTTCAGAAGGTGCATACTAAGTGTGTTAGATACAGGGGACACAAACTCTGTTTCCTTTATAATGGAAGCTCTGGCAAAAACTTATATGGCAAAAATTATGAACCTGCTTTTAATGAACAGCATATTGAGGAGGTCCATGGAAGGACATTATACCACACAGAAAAGAAAGTTTAACTACCTCCGCATGTAGAACATGAAAAAATTCTACCTACATCTTTGTCGTGGTTTAGCTCCAGTCGGCAGCTGAGCACC
>VYZW01046100.1:0-10852 GCA_013401315.1 Balaeniceps rex
AGTAACTAACCCACTTGCACTCACTGTTTCGTAATTACAACTCACTTATGCTTTCATACCCATGTGATGGGTACACCCAGATGTGTATGCCAAGTGGTCTGGCCAGGACCACTCACATGGAGCATAGAACATAAGGGACTCCAGCTATTGAATGAGTCCTCATCATGTCTGTTGGGTTCTTTATGATTGGTGTCAGCAAATCGGATTTTAGTCAGGTTGTTTATAGCCTTTGGAGACCTGCAGATATGGCACAATCCTTTTGCTACAGAATTTTGCTTACTTCAGCTTCCATAAATTTTAGGCAAGTTTGCTGTTTCTTGTTCGCTTCCTCCCTTTGAGCTATAGCCTTAGTGTCATGCTAAGGGGGAAGGGAAAGGCCTGTGTGATGTGCTGCAGCCTTGTGGCCATTCTCCTGTTGTCAGAGTGCAGGGTCTTCCCCAAACAAATCCTCTCTGCTGTGTTCTTAGAGCACAGACCTGATGAGCTTGACAGAAATAACATGTTCCTCACTTTTCTTGCTGTGAACAGTATTGCATGACATGTGATACTCCTTCATTCTTTGGGGTTCTCAGGTTTCCCTGGCAATGTGTGCTACTCAGCAATATTAAAAGAATATGTGTATATATGGGAATATATAGACAGATTCTTTCTAATAACTTGTTATTAACTTCTATCTAAATTCTGCTATGATACTGGTATTTTTGTCCTTTTCTGGTTATAATACAGTGACTCTCTGATTTTAACATTGAAGAAGCTGCTGTTCTTGCTAGTGGTTTGTTCCATTGCTGTCCCTTTTTAAAGCATTCATGCTATTTCTCATTTGGACCTGTCTAACTTTAGTATCTTTCCTTTTTGATTAAATAGTTCTTGCTTCACAGTATTTTCTGCCCTTGAAATTGGTTTGCTTCTTTAGGTAAAGACATCTTTTTGATAGACCAGTCCCCTTGCAATTGAAATTAATTGGGAATAGTTTATAGATAGTTGCTTATATCAAAGCAGAAATGAAAGGGTAGAAATGTGTTCCCCTTTGGTTCTTTGTTTTTTCTTTCATCCCCTCTTTAACATAGTGGTAGTCACAATGCAGTTGAAAAGAGGCCACAGGATGAAAGTCTGGGTTTCTTCCAGAGGTGTGATAGACAAGGAAGGTGGCCAGTCACAGGACCTGAGTGACCTTCTCAGTCCCTTGGAGGAGGCTTGGCCAGGTCCCTGCTGAAACAGGCTGGTAGCTCATGTGCAGTGCTGCTTCTGCTTAGAGATATCAAGTAGGTAATGTGTTTCCAGGTACTTAACTTACCATTTTCCACAACAAGAGATCAGTGTTCCTAAAATCAGGATGTCTGTCATAGGTGACCCCTCTACAGGTAGCTAATAAATGACTTTTTCATGAAAAGGTTTTCATTAGAGTTGCACTTCTCCATGCCACCACTGAAAATCTTTAATGTAGGAAACGTTTCCAGCAATTCAAGTTACAAGTAAGAATCGTTCAGTTTTTAACAATTGTTACAACGATTTGGTCTAATCTCCTGGGTAGTACAGGACATATAAAACCTTGCTCTATGTTGAGCACATAATCTCAGTCTGTATAGGAGTAAGTATTACGATGATACCGCAAGATGAAATCTGGCCACTTTTTCTGTGGTTATTTTCAGTGCTTTTTGTCCTGACAAGCCTGGCCCATCAGGGCTTTCAACAAATGGCATTGTTGTCCCGAAGATGGGTTCTTTACCCGGTGTGCAAGAACCAATTCACACACTGAGTCAAGATACTTGTTTTATTTCATTTCTGTGCAGAGATGGGTGCTAGGTGGTAATTCCACAAAGCTGGCACACCCCGTTATCCTTGCATCATGTATTTATGCAATTAAACGAAGTAACTACACCTACTGTTAACACCTACTTGTTAGTCATTGGTTATTTCCACTTTCATTTTGATTTAAAGATATAGCTCCCTTTAAAATCACTACTCATGGTCAGTAGGTAGGGGTCTCCCTTTGGAGGTGGGTAGCTCTTCCAACAGAGGTGTGGTTTTCATATTATAATTAGCTGGTTCACTTAGGGGACACCAATTAGTGGATCTTGCTGACTGGTAAAAGAGGAGTAGAGGGGAGTTTTGACACTCAAGGATATACGTTCATTGTTTTAGAGATCTCTTGGCCTTCTGCTCCTCACTATAGATATCCTGGTGCCTATTATCTTTAGTCATTCCTAAGGTAAACAATATCACCATAACCTCAAACCATCAGTCATCAGCATTATTCTTTTTCTACAGAAAATATCTTGTCCTCTTACTCCAACCTTTCCAAAACACCAGACCTTCCTCTGTGATATTTCACTAAAGTTAAAAGCCAAAGTCCCTGTCTTTGTTTCCAAGTATACCTATTCTTTGTCACCATGGGTTGCTGTGTGCTGTCATCCTAATATTATTTGTATTCTGTGCTGCATTGCCAGGGTCAGCAATGAAACATGATTATCTTGGGATCTAATGAAATAGTTTCCTGCCTCCTGTAATTCTCACAGTGGCTCAGACATTTAACCTTTTGACCCATTGGGACTAGCCTCCTAATAAATATACTGCTATGACAGCAGAGCTGTCTCAATTGTTTGCTGTATTTCCAAGAAGTCAAATATTTTAAACATTTTAACATTTTGCACTTCTTTTACTTCTCCCACATGATGTTTTTTTTTTTAACACAGCTCAATAAACCTAGTATGTGTTGAATTTGAGTCTTGCATAGTATCTACGTGAATTTTATAGTGATAAATTACAGCATGCCAGGTAATATCTGGAATAACTTTTAAAGGCAATAATTAAAACATTTTCTGTTATACTTCATCATTAATTCTTTTTTTCCATTTTTCTTTACCTTTATCATCTGTCATTGGCACATGTATTTAATCAGGACAGCATAAGTGGTGGTCTTTACCTTAGACACGGCTATGATGAGGTTCCAGATACTTGATTCCTCTCACTTTTATTACTGTTCCTCTGATCTCTCTGGGCACAGATTCAGCATGTGCTTGTGTTTCTCAGCTGTGAGATGGCGTGCCACATGTGGCTGGCCCAGCTGAGCTGCAACGCTGCTCCTGCTGAACAGACCTCCGTAAAATTGCTTGGAGCGTGTCAGCAAAAGTGGATTGAGTAGCCCTGAAAAAAAAGTATGAGTTGCTATTTTCAAAGCAGCCTAAGGGTTTTGGACAGTCTTTTAAATCAAAATCCTTCTCCATTTCCTGGAGTGTTCTGAAATAATCAGCACTGGTGTGCGATTAGGTGTATGTGCATGTAAATACACAACACAGTGTCTTGGTGCTAGTTGTGTAATAAACAGCAGAGTCATGATAAGTTCAGTTGATCTTTTTTTCTTTGAACTCTGTCCTAATCAATTTCTTTTAAAGAGATATAGCATTATAAATCTCTGGGTTCTGCATATTGCCAGGCTTTTCTCATTTGCACTGGGACAGAGGCAGAGATATATGGTATCATAATACCAGAAATTTACTAAAAATATTTCATTCCATTCTCCTTTCCCTGATTCTTTTCCTTCCAAGCCATGCTTTATGAAATCTCATCACAGCTCCCACTGATGTGTTAGCAGTTTACGGAGGTTTGCAATTCATCCTGTAAAGGGAAACCAACGCTTGAGAAACTCTTGGAGGTGGCTTGGATTCGCTGACTCAGTCTTTTGTGCAAAAGGGGCACTCCTGCCATGTGGGGCCAGCTCAGAAACCAGTATTGCGGGGCAACTTGGTACAGGGATAGCTGATTAGCTCTCTACAGAGGCAGCATGGGTTGGCTTGGCCGATGTTGGAATGGTGTGAAGAAAATCCTGCTGGCTCTTGTGGAGCCTTTTGTCTGTGCCCTGCCATCTGAGGGCTTTTGTCAGCTCAAGCACAAGATCATGCTTCATGGACCTTCTAAGTCCAGCCTTTTTGTTTCGCTAGTAAGCCTGTGGAAAACCTGAAGCACTGAGAAACATGGTGCAGAACAGGCCGGCTGGAGCTGCAGTGGTCAGGTCAGGTCTGGCAGGGCTTGTTTGTTCTGGTTCATCGCTGTCCACATCCCATCCTGGCTGACAGTGCCGAGCCCCATGAGAGTCTCTTCTCTGCCTTCCTAGGGATCCTGGTTAAGGGGGCACTGCACAGCCACGTAGAGTGTGTCAGTGTGGCTATACACACAACTGTACTTACACACACCTGTATTTACAAGATTTTCAAAAGTTCGTTGAGAAGCGTGCATCCTTCCAGTTTCCTGGGGTCATTCCGGTGGAGTGGCTTTTGTTTGTTCTGTGATGTCTCCCTCTGGGTACACAGATACTTGAGAGTGGTGAAGTTTGACTTAAACGTCTTCTGCATAGATTTTATATGGAGTTGCCACTGTCTTCAAAAGGCTGTCTTATAGATTCCCACCCGTAAAGGTAGTTATAACTATATTTTGATATAAAGGAGTAGCTATGAATCCATTGCAAAAGAAATGTGTTGTTTGATGACACAATGTCTTTTTCACTTTGTGTATCTTTTTCTATTGGTGTGTGCTTCCAACAAATGTACTTGTAGATGTGCTGCAGTTCAAAGGTTCAAGTTCAAGATGTTTTGTGGATATGCGGGTTTAAAAAAGAAAGAAAGAAAAGAAACCATCAACCCTCTCAGGAGTTGCCTCAAAGTGGGAGTCAATAGGGAGCTCTCTGTCCCCTTCTGATGTTAAAATACTTCAATTAACTGACATATTTTCCCAATGTAGATTTGTCTGACACTCTCCAAAGGCTCTTTGCCTGTAAAGCAATGAATGGAAAATGAGCATCCCTATAGGCAGCTTCATCATCTCTGTCAGATGTCATGTTGTGATAGTATTTTTTCATCCAGTGCATCATCAAATATGATTCAGAGTAAATTGCAAATGTAGATTAGAAATGCTCTTCAAGTAATGGAAGTGTTTCATAACACAGAGTACGAGAGGCTAACAATGAATGGAAACTTCTTATGATAACTTGTTTTGCACTGAGGAGGTCCTGATTCTTTTGGGATCTCAGTAAGAAAGGCACCCAATGCTAAAAGCTGGTTAACTAAGTTATTCAATAAGGGATGGAAATTATAGAGAGAGTGATGGCAATCTTGCATCCCTCCTGATGCTGGGACCCTGCCAGCTGTGGTATTGGATGAGCCCTGGGTGGCTCATGGCACGCTGTCATTCCCATCCATAGTGAGTGTCAACAGCCTTTCTGTTCACCTGGTATTCTTGTAGGGTCTTGATCATAATACATGTTCATCAATCACTGGTAGCAGTCAAGTTTGGAAGGTGGACTTAGCTTTGAAAAGTCCCTTCGATAGTATGCTCCACTACCTTATATCAATAAAATTATAGTTCTTGTACAGGTGCACATAATATTTCAAGGACAAGACAATGCTCTATACATATACTTACAATTGAGTATACATTGTATATATACATGTTGATTATCTATGCATTGATTATGTGTACACAGATTAATTATATACTATTGTGTAGAGCAGTCACACAGTATCTGTGATATGGAGGCATACACTGGAGAAGGAGTCATGGCTACTCTGCCATGGCTGGTTGGTGTCATAGGCTACCCAGAGCACACCTGCATACGTGAGAAGGAAGCAAGGGGGTGTGGGTCACTAACTCCTCATACCATAGTCTGCCACCTGCACCACTAGAAAATTGAAGGATAGATAGAAACTTGTGAATTGTGATGCACACCTTTCGGCAAAATGCAAACTGTGTTAGACTCATTTGCCCAGTGAAGCCAGTGTAGGTCAGGTAATATGAGAGGTCTTGTAATGATTTGTTAATGTTGGAGAGGTATACTTTAAAAAAAAAAAAAAAAAAATCTCCAAAATGAGGCAAACTGTTAGTGCTTCTGGAGACCTTATAGAAGGGGTAGGTGATACTCATTTTACCCAATCTTTAAGATGCCTGACTTCTACCTACCCACACTCATTCTGTTACATATTTCATTCACTCACACTCTCATACGCGCATAATTTCAAGAATCAAGACATGTTTGTGTGCACAAGTAGTCACGTCAGGATCATTTGTGTGACATAGGATAGGGGACACTGGGTACTCATCATGTGTCTTGAGTTCTTATTGACTGCTAATGACAAACTGTTTTTTGACTGCGTGCATTAGGAGTGGATGGTGGTTTTGATATTGTGCCTCGTACTTTGTTCCATTCCTCCGCAAAAATCCTGAATTCCACAGTTCTCTTTTTCCTTATCTGGTTATTTTATGGCTCCAGTCCTGTTGTTCATTACCTTGACACCTTATCTTTAGGTCAGTTTGTTCTTCCTTTTCTTTTACATGAAATCACATATATGGTACTCTGTAGCAAATAACTGCTAACTTTCTTTTAACCCCTGTTCTGCTGCTTCTTATGGTGTGCATGTAAGCACAAGTGCATACATTCACAAATGTTTCCTTTTGTACTTCATTCATACCAATCTTAATACTTTTGTTTTAAATCTCTTCAGGAGAGTAGGAAATCACTCACCTTAATCATTTGTGGAAGGCATTGATATTTGCATTCTGATGTTGCAACTGTGCAAATGGCTATCTGATGTACTGGAATACATTCCTTTATAGTTTGCTAAGTATCAAGTTCAGAGACGTGTGAAAGCTTCCTTTCTGGAAAAGAAAAGGAAAGCTCTGGCATCCGGTGCTGTGACAGATTTAGCTTGCTAGCTAAGCACCCCCTTGCTGGCTGCTGACTGGGGTGTTCTCCTCTCTGTGTTGCTGATCCTCTGCTCCGCGGGAGTGCGCGCGTCGCTCCCATGGGCGCACGTCAAGGGAGGAAAGAAGACTTTCCGTTCCACGAAAACTGCTGTTGTGAGAAGGAAGACTCTAAAGGGAAAATTCTGATGATGCTGGTGAAGTAGTTTGAAAGCCTCTGTGAAAATAGGACTGCCTCTGAAAGAGCCGAGATTGACAGGTTTTGCTGATTTTCACGAGTTAGTTGTTTAAACCGTTTGCAATTTGCTTGCCATTTTCACATGAGCAAATACAGTGAATCAGGAGCCAGAATACAGTATATCATTCAGAAATAAATACACAGAGGTGAAATCTGGGCTACACTGAAGCCAATGAAATCTCTGGTTACTTCCTCAGTAGAACTAGATAAGTCATGGGTGCTTGATTTGCATATTCTTATGGAATTATTTTACAGTCTGGAAGATAGGTCAGCCTGAGACAAAGCTGCTGACAAAGCAAAACTGTATTATCCTCTTAAATTTGTTATCCTTTGCAATTTGCTTACTGAGAGACAACTTATTTCACAAAAGGGAGTTTTCATCACCAGTCAGTATTATGTATTTAATGCTGTGTCAGAGAACAAGGCTGAGAACTACTTAAGATTCCAGTTTTGGCTGAGGCAAGATTGGCACATCCTATAAGCGTGCTTGCAACCCTGGAAGTTGCCTACCGATTTCTGACCTCACTGGTTTGTGTGTGGTTTTCAAATCCTATTCTTGCTGTAGCCGCTGCCTTGTGTATTCATACAGTAAAAGGAAACTGGTGCCAGGGACAGCTGGGTCTTTAGGCAAAAACACTGGGACAGCTACGCCTGGACAAATGGCTTAGATTGCAGGTTTCTTGCTTATTAGAGCTAAATCTTGATTGGACTGTTGCCTTTTGCTTATGCTGGGGTGGCATATGGGAGCCTGATCAGTCTGGAGCCGCACTGCTCTAAGACAGGTATACAAATGCAGAGGATGGGGCATGGTCGGTCTTCAATTTATCGTCAGGTTGGCTTTAGACAGGCACATTTGATATGAATGCAGTAGTACTTGGAGGGGTGCCAGGCCATCTACCTTCTCATGCAACCTCATGTGTCAGACAAGTCCCTCTCCTCATTAGTACATCTGCTGGTCAGCAGCGTACACCAAACTCCTTTCCTCACTGTCTTTACTTCGGTTGAATAAAGGAGCAGGGCTTTTTGTTGTTTTTTGGGGGGGCTGGGTTTGTTGTGGTTTTGTTTTTTGTTGGTTTGGTTGGGTTTTTTTTACCCTATACAAAATGAATTGAAGCTCCGTATGGATTGCAATGTGGACAACTTTATAGCAATCCCATTCTTTGATTCTCTCTCTCTTTTTTTTTTTTTGTCTTAAGTAGGCAAGCTGTTGTTGCTGCAACATGATTATCAGTACCACCATATGCCTTAAAATCTCGCTTGCTCTGGAGGCGTGAGATTATCCAGCACTTGCAGTAAGCACCCAGCTGCAATAGCATTGTGTGAAACAGGTGTGTGCGCTGCATTGATCAATGCTAATGGAAACATAAAGTTCCCCACGGTAAATCTGTGGCTGGCAGCACTCTAATTAAACCTTCCTTTGAAAATAAATGAGAGGTCTGTAATTTTGGCCTCTTGTTCTGAAGGGCATGCTTTTATTTAGAGATTTTTCCAACTTAAATTTTTAGGAGGTTTTGTAAATGCCTGAAGCAGCAAAAATGTCTGTATCGTCTTTCTTTTGCCTTTTAAACCTTTGGTTTAGAAGTTGTTTTTCTAAAAGCTAATGTATTCCTCCCCCCCTCTACCCCAGGAACTTAAATACTCCAGCCCTAGGAACTGGAACATGGAGCACTCCATTGTCAAAGCTACTTGTGCTAAGCCCAACTGTGGTTGCCACAGGCTGACATTAAGTATGTCATGTGTGGTTACAAGGAGAGAGTCTATTCTTATTAATCACCTATGGAGTAGTCAGAACTGCTGTGCTGTCAATTCATAGAAAGAACTGCAGAGAATACGAATATAAGTGATGGCAGACAAATCAAGATTTTAAATTTAATAAGCATGAGTACTTTAGTGACGTATACAAGAAACATATATTCTGTAAGTATAGTTGTTCATGAGATTTTAGCAGTTTAGAAGATCTTCTTTTACTGCCTTGACTGCTATAGACCTGAGCTAAGTCTTGCCTAGTTACCAGGACTTTGGCTTAGACCAAGTCCCTCTCTCAGGGACTGATTTCTATGACTGCTGCAACAATACTGGTTAAGAGTGCTGCTGTTGCAAATAAGCAAAAATCAAGGTCCATTTGTGCTTGAAATCAACTCTCCCAATGTTGATGTTTCTGGTCTCTACATGCTCTATTATATTTAAATAATCAGATTTGTTTATTACAGTAAAACCAGAAGGTCTTGCTTTTGGTCATCTTCATTTCTAGACTGGTGTTGAAGATACCTAAGAAAATGGCCAACCATGAGTCATAGCTCTTTCAACCGTACGGTCCATGAGAAGTGGAGCGCATACTAGTCCTTCCAGTATATGGAATTGCTCCCATAATCATAACATAATTTAGTTTGGAAGGGGTTCCTGAAGATGATCTAGTCCATCCCCTGCTTGAAGCTCAAAGTCAGGTGTTGCTCAGGGTCTTGTCCCCAACAAGTTTTGAAAGTCTCCAAGGATGGAGATTGCCCCGCCACTCTGGGCACTTATTTTGGTGCTGTGCCACTGTCAGGGTGAATTTCCCTTTGTCTTGTGAGAATTTCCTCAGTTTAAAGTTGTGACCATTGCCTCCTGTCCTTTCCCTGTGCAGCTCTGAGAAGGGTCTGACTCTGCCTTCTCTATCCCCCTTCAGGCAACAGAAGAATGCAAGCAGGTCTCCCTTTCCTTGACCTTTTCTATTGGTGCTGAACAAACCCAGTTCCCTCAGTCTCTTGTATGCCGTGTGCTCCAGATCCACAAACACCTTAGCCTTTGACCTGCCTTAATCCAGGCAGCAAAGCATGTACTTTGGCATGAAAAGTCTCAGACTCCAAGCATCAGTGAAAGTTGGGATTAATCCAGAAGTCAGTTGTCTCTCAAGCAGAGGTCGGTTGTAGACATATAGAGGTTTCCTCTCTGGGAAACCTTTCAGGCACTCCCAGCAATGAAACTCATTTGTCTTCCTGACTGCTGTTCTTCCTGGGCTGCTTGTTTCATAGAGCTACTGACAATGAGCTTTAAATAGGGCCCATTGCCATGCCTGTAGAGTTAGGTCTGCTCCTTCTACTCTCATGCGTTGCTTTGCATTTAGCAACACGCTTTTAATTTACTATTTGATCACCCAAGTGATCAAAGTCTTTACAGTCAGCTTTGGCTCCTACTTCCCCAAATATCGTGCTACTGGATGGCTTTGTAGTGTGGGTCTTTAGCAGTGTTGGGAGTGGATCTACTGAGAAGCCCATCTGAATACAGTTAGCTCGGCAGGTCTGTGCTTTGGTCATATTCCAAGCAGGATAATGAAGAACTAGTCACAGCCAGTTTGGTATTTTCCATCACAGACATGGAGCCGTTACGCTCAGCCTGTTGGGGAGAGGGGAAAGGCATCAAAAGAGATGCTTCTTTTTGAGTGACAGCTAACCCCCCTCTTTTCTTCCATTCATTTACAAAAACTACAGAAACCAGTCTCTTGAGAGGTTCATGAAAAGGTTCAAAGAGGGTTGCAAATTGTTGGAAAAAAATAGCAGTTATGAGGATGGGGATGTTAGTTTTTACCTCTGCACATGCTGATTGTAGTCCGTTCTCTTCTTCCCCTGCATTTGGGGACCCCATCTAGCTAGTGACTCATTGATATATAGACAAGCCACAAAGACATATTTTGAAAATGTTTGAGAAACATGAAGAAGGATAGAGCAAGTCTTTATGCTTGTCTCTAAATGTCAGCTCAAGGATAAGATACTGCTGCTTTGATTTGGATAAGGAATTGGTTGGATGGTCGCATCCAGACAGTAGTGGTCAACGGCTCGATGTCCAAATGGAGACCGGTGACAAGTGGTGTCCCTCAGGGGTCCGTACTGGGACCAGTGCTGTTTAATATTTTCATCAGTGATATAGACAGCAAGATCGAGTGCACCC
>VYZW01046100.1:11015-22792 GCA_013401315.1 Balaeniceps rex
ACTGCGTCCAGCTCTGGAGCCCTCAGCACAAGAAGGGCATGGAGCTGTTGGAGAGAGTCCAGAAGAGGGCCACAAAAATGATCCGAGGGCTGGAGCACCTCTCCTACAAGGACAGGCTGAGAGAGTTGGGGCTGTTCAGCCTGGAGAAGAGAAGGCTGCGGGGAGACCTTATTGCGGCCTTTCAGTACTTAAAGGGGGCCTATAGGAAAGATGGGGACAGTCTTTTTAGCAAGGCCTGTTGTGACAGGACAAGGGGTAATGGTTTTAAACTAAAGGAGGGGAGATTTAGGCTAGATATAAGGAAGAAATTTTTTACAATGAGGGTGGTGAAGCACTGGAACAGGTTGCCCAGAGAGGTGGTGGAGGCCCCATCCCTGGAAACATTCAAGGTCATGTTGGATGGGGCTCTGAGCAACCTGATCTAGTTGCAGATGTCCCTGCTCACTGCAGGGGGGTTGGACTAGATGACCTCTAAATGTCCCTTCCAACGCAAAGCATTCTATGATTATCTGAGACTTTACTGTGGGTCCAAAAAATGCCTTAAAGGAGATGTGGGTTTTTTTTTTTTCCTTCTCCATGAAAATCTGGAGAGCGGAAATGCCCATTTTGGCTTCTAATTTCTTTTGTTTATATGACAAAGAGAAGTATTCTGAGCATAACAACTTCTGCCTGAGGGTGACATTTTACAGTGCTTTGAAGACAAGATTGTACCTGTATTACTTGTTTCCTTATTCAAGAAGAGGAGTTTCCTGTTCTTAAAGAAGAAGATTCTTCATTTTGCTGCTTGGCAAAAATACTACCACTTACAATATACTCAGGATATACAGTTTTAGATCTCTGGAGTTTTTTATTGAAAGAAAATAGTGCAAGGCATTAGAAGAAGAGGATCTAAATAAAATTGATGTTTTATTGCTTCCAGGATGTATGTAAACACGGTTGAGTGTTTTGCAGCAGAAGAATACCATTTCCTTCTAAATTTGAGACCAAATCGCAGAAGCCTTCCTGAAGTGAGGCCCGGCTAGTTTAAAGCTTTCAGGCAATTCGGTAAGCAGGTAACCTACAGGTGCCTAAGTAGTTCTGAAAGTTATGACAATAACTTTCAGCTATGACAATAAAATTACAGATTTCTACGCACCATTTTTTACATGTGTTGAGGCATACTCCTTACATCTGCAGCAGATACTGACAAAGGATTTCTCCATTGCTTTTTTTACTCTAATGTGCAAAGAGCGTTATCTTCTAAGAAGCAGCTTTCTCCTTCCTTGCTCCATCCAACTTCACTGCTTGGTGTGCATCTGTGTCTAGGACGTAGTTGTGTCCCTACTCCTTTATTTCCTTTCTTCTGTTCTAGAAAAGGCATTCTGTGCATGCAGCCTCTGCTTCCTTATATGTGGCTCTGGGATGGTCCTAATTTGATGTAACAGAAGAGTCTTTCCTTGCTCCCCGCTGTTCTACCTTTACAACTGGAGATAAATCTTTCCCTATACAATGCTACCCTCAAAACTTCTCTCCAGCAGAAAACTACGGCAAAAGTAGTAGCAGCAATGTAGAATGCACTTGTTATTCTTCATGAGTTGTTTTTATTATTCACTAGCAACGTGACTTTGTTAGACCGCTCCTAAAATGCACTGTACGCGTGCCTCACTATGGAATGTGAGTTTACATATGGGGAGCTAATGTGAAGTAACTAGAATGTCCTGGCAGGCCAACAACTCAAAGAATTGCATTTTGGCACACATTTTTGCAGCTTTATTCAAGCAAGTGCAGGAGAAAGAATTGCAATTATCTCTGCCATTTCATAGTTAGAAAAACAGAAAAAAGAAAAGCAGTCAGAAAAGAAAAAAAAAACTATTACGTTTTAGTTAAACACGGGATTTTGCCATTCACTGCAAAGGTAATAGAGCTTCCATAGAAGGCATATTCAATCTCAGACTTCAGACACATTTTGTTAAAAAGAAGAGCATCCTTGACAGTCATCCATCTTTGTTCTGGTAATGTTTCTGTTGGTCTTAACTGGAATTTTGTAATAGCTGGAGGTTGGCCTGATAACAGTATGAGCTCATGTAAACACCAATATAGACACTGGTGCAAATTTTTAAGCCACCTTATGGTTCATTAATAATGTGTGAATTATTTTGTTTATAGAAATAATTTAATTATTGGCCATATTCATTTTGAACAGAGCTGCTTTAAAATTACCAGCATGAATCTAATTAGTTGTGTTGTAGATAAGTGGTGCTCTTTGTTACAAGCTTTCCCTTTCTTGTGTTTTCTGTGTCTGGAGGGAATGGTCAGGATGGGGAATTTAAATCCTCATCTAGAGTGCTGTTAAAGGCAATTAAATGGAAATTCTTATTCATTCCCCTTTTTACTGTCTTGTTGATGAACAATAGAGGTTAGTATTGAATGCTCATTTTCATGGTAGTGCTTTCTTCTTCTTGTCTATAAATATTTCCTAACCATCACATTTAGGAGTATTTTTGTTCCTTATTTATAAAATGTGGGATGGTTGCCCAAGGCCTCACACCGTGGCACGTTGATTGAAATCAGCACAATACGTACTGGGACTGCAGAAGCACGGCCGTCTCTGTAGCCGAGTTGAATGTAAATGCTCATTTCTCTCAGTACTTTCTACTTTCTGAAGGCTTTGTTGATTAGCATCTGATATATGAATTTCAACAGGCCTGTAGACACTGTAGGGATCTATTGAGAACAAGCGGAAGATGTCCACATTGTGCATGCTTTTATCAAAAGCTTCCTTGGGGAAAAGACTATGAATTGTTTACATTTGTCCTACTATTCTGCATCTGTAAACAGTCTCAGTGTTACTTATGTTTTCCATGTATCTGATCTCCTCGTTATTTCTGGCATAGATAAAACCTCTAGCACATCGGTTTGCAAGTCTTTTTTGCAAGTTAAATCTCTCGTGCAGATAGATATTAATGTACATGACTTTACCATTGCATCAGCATTTGCATTATTATTGAATTGAGTTGATTAAGCTGGTATTTGTAAATAAAGTTAAATGCTTTTTGCCTTTAGGAGGTAATAAAATAGCTTCTTCAGGTAACATTTATGGATTTATCATAGTTACCTATACTGTGCTCCTAACTATAGTATATTGTATCTCAGATCGTGTATGAGTGTATCATAACAGTCCTTTTCACTGTATAGCTGATACTGTCTTCCACATTTTTCAAATGGGAAGTCGAGGAACAATTTCCTTAAGGTCATATCAAGTGTCTATAGCAAAGCATGAATTGAAACCAACTGCCCTTTAAAGTTTAATTTTCACCTTTTTCAGAAGGTGGACCGATCTCATGAGAACAAATAAGGAAACCCCATTTTGTCAGCTTGCTTCAAACTGAGTACAAAACATTTAGCCTTTTTTCTTCAAGATGGGGTGTATGAAATGAATGGTGTGTTGTTACACTGAAATAAAAAAAACCCAAACAACCCACAAACACACAAAAATCCTGTTCGTGTTGTGTGGCATAGAGCATAAAACTGATCATCTTGAGTCTGGAAATTATGAAACAACCAATGCTTAGACAGTTGCTTGGGTACAACTGAATTTTGATCAATTATCTCATATTCTTTTTGACCAGGAGACTAGTTAAGCCTAGGAACCGTATTTGCTGTTCTGAGCTGAAAGAGGAATTAGTGATGGGATCCAGCATCTTTCTATCTTCTACGTCTCTGTAAGACAGTTCAGCATCCTGCTTTCTTGAACACAGGAGGAATTGGACAAATGGAACACTTCTGTAGCTATAAAACAGCAAGCTGTTTTCAGCTAGCCTGTCAACCCAGAAGTTCATGGTCTAGTTTTCTTGCCTATATGCCCATGCTGATTCAGACTGTGTTCTCAATCTGTTTCTGAGTTTTCAATCTGCTTCCCTGCAAGGGCTGTCCATCTCACATGCACACAATACCTATTAAATTCCTTCTTCTCTCATTATTTTGACTAAACGTGCATCTGTCTGTGTTTTGATTGCAATTTGCCTATTACTTGCATTTGAAGACTTTCATCACTTCAGTATTGGATTCCAAAAGAAAACCTATTGACCTCTCTCAGCCGTCTTAAATGAACATCAGGAGGTCATGTCAACTACATAAAGATTTAATCTAAATTATGAATAAATTTTAGAGGCATAAAACTTTCCCACTTTTTAAGAAAACAGATATAATATGACTGGACCCATCAGTCACTTCTGCGAGGGCGTTGTTGTTTGCTGTTGCACTGCAACACTGCCAAGAAACACAAGTCAGGTTTAGATTCAGTGCCACCCACTGTGTTCTTCAAGAATAAAACACAGTCCTTGTCCAAAACCCTGGATAATCTGCGTACCCAAAGTGTGAGGGAGCAGGGAATGACAAACAGCCGAGTGATCAGAACTGAGCACTGAGCATATGCCTGTAAGAAAGCCCACGGAGAGAGAGTTTCCCAGTTAGGCTGAGTGCTGGCTTGGGTTTACTAGCAAAGAAACTGCTACATGCAGGTTGATTTCAGCAGCGTTCAGGTGAGCAGGGTGTAAAATGTTGGTGATAAGTTAAGGAAATAATGTGTCTAAGTGGAGCCACATCACATCTTACAGGGGGGCAGTTTTGTACCAGCTGGTTTTGAGGGAAGGGCTAGAGCCTGCTCGGGGACTCACTCCGTTGCTCAGTCTTGGCTAGAGGGGATTTCCTCACAGACTTATGCCTGCCACTGATTGTTCCTTAGCATAAAAATGTCAGAGAACCTTGTGCTTTGGTTAATGAATTGTGAAGGAAAAAAATATATATTAAGCTTAATTTAAAAAAAAAATTCTCTTGTTTGAAAGAGAGACACAGAATTGCAAGTGACTAAGGGAACGTTGTGGGCATTCAAGTTGTGCCACAAAATAAGGCCTGCCCCTGACATTAACCCCAGTGAGGCATCTCTAGCAAAGATTTCCATCTGTGGTGCCATACTGACATTTACCTAGGAAACATGCTACCCTCTTGGATAATCCCAAACTGTTTTTTCCTGCTTTTGTGTTAGGAATGTGGAGGTCACTAATACATAATCCATTCTGCTTTGCAGCGAGTTAGCAGCTGAAATAGGTAATCATTTGAACAAATTCAATGCTGTTGCATTATGCATCAGAGAAACCACATTAAGTGTCAAAGCCATAAAGGTAGGCTGCCTGCTCATCCTGATAGCAGTCAGGTCATGTTTTATTGCTTATTAATCATCACAGTCTAGAAGAGTGAGTTTCTATGCAAATACTTCAGAATTCCTGCCCCAGGAGGTGGCTAGTAAAAATAAAACTGAAACTCAGAAATAACACCCTTCATTACCTATTTATGTTTTTAGCTGATCTTTTGCATATGTGCTGCTTTTTACACCTAAATTAGACATCTAGCTTCTTTTTTTTCCTTTTTTTTCCCCAACAGCTAATTATAATTTTTGTTTTACAGGCATTTCATGTCACTCACTGCACATTAGCTTTCTATTGCTGTTTGTATTTGTCATGCAAATATTTTTACATACGTTGTTTGGAACAGTCATATTTTTCTATTGCTCTTTTACAAATCCGTGCCCATTTTATTCCCTGCATTCTTTCTTTCATGCTAGTTTACTTCTAACACTGGAATTTCCATCTGAGGTTATTTAGAGTTCAATGGTAAATGGCCTTTTCCTCAAAAGTTATGCCTTTCTCCATGATCAGACTGACCTCTTACCCGTGTGTGCCCACTGTTGCGATCCTTTATCATGCACTCAAACAAATATTGATCATTATTTTATCATTCTCAAAGTTCAAATTTTAAGACACCCCTAAAAAGTCACGATACTGTTATACAATTCTCAGGTCTCAGAATATATATACAGTGTTTAAAGGCATCTTGTTACTCAGCTTTTATGACCAGCTTACAAAAAAAAGTATCTCCTAACTCATTCAACAGCAGCCTTTCAAGCAAAGTCTTGAGAGAAGTGGTAGGACTAGTATATGGTGAAATTCAGACTGGTCTCTGTTAGGACAGTCTTTGTAGCTGACTTCAGCTATTGTCCCTACAGTGGGAGGGGGATTCTCAAGGGAATAGAAGCCATAAAGGGCTATACAGCCCCCTCAGTCCCGATTTGAATTTGGAAGATGATGTGCTTTGTCAGAAAAGCTCTGCAATGTGATTGCTGAAACTAAGAGCCACCGAGGGACCGGTAGTGATTTCTAAGTGGTTTTAATGAGTAGTCACACCAATCAAGGAAGCACCATACTGAAAAGAACTGTGGTAATTAACTAATACATCTGCAAGATACAGTACAGCACCAATCCAAAATACTATCATAGAAACAATGCAAGTGAGTTGGGCACTATTCCCACAGTTACAACTGCAGGTCTTTGCTTCTGTAGTTACTTCTTTATGGTTCACTCAGAGAACTCCATTGCCTATGTTGATGTACTTGTCCCAGTCCAGTTGAAAAGATGGAAAAGCATGGAAGAAACTGGCCCTGCTTTTGCCTTCCTGGCATCACCTGAAATTTGGCTTAGGGAGAAGCTGGTGTGGTACTAATATAGGTGACAAAATACTTTTAGGCAGGAACAGCATCTCTCCAGGAGCCAAACTATATACCTTCACTATAAATATCTGACCAAAATATTGATATCTTCTTTAGTGGTGAGCACAGGGAAAACCTGCTCTGCGTTTGCATGGTTCTTCTTCCTCTCCCTCAGTGTCACATGGTATCAAAGGAAGGCTATTTCCCCAGTCAGGCTTCCACAGTAGGCTGGTATTTTCCCATATACAATGCCATAAGATATGTTCAGCAAACCAGTTTGTATCTGACACTTGACCCAAACACAAGTGAACTTTCTTTAGCCTGCAGTTCAGTTTGCCACCTTCTCATGTTTTGACCTTCATCTGCTGTTTCTTCCTTCCATACCTGATGCCAATGCCAGCTGCGTCCAGCTCGCACATATAAATGCCTGTGTTTGTGCCAAATGTTCCTATGGTTTGTATCTCATCTGTTACTGGCCCTTACCAATGTGGATTTCCCAGCTGCTGGGGACCTTCTGGCTCTTTCTTGTCCAACATGTTCAGGAGGTAGTTGTGAAGGCTGAAGTGGGCTGCTCCAGCTCTCCCAGCCTCCAGCCCATTCGTGCCGCCAGCTGAGCGTGGGTGTTTGTGCGAAGTGGTGGCGTGAGGTGTGTTGTCACATCCAGGCCTGGAAACTGGTGGTTGTTGGAAGACAGTTGTGCCTGTTATAAAGTTAGTTTACCTGAAAAGTTTTTCACTACAGGGATGGCTTCACTGAAATAAGTTGCACAGTTAATTGAAATATCTATATCATAGAATCATAGAATGCTTTGGGTTGGAAGGGACCTTTAGTGGTCATCTAGTCCAACCCTCCTGCAGTGAGCAGGGACATCTTCAACTAGATCAGGTTGCTCAGAGCCCCGTCCACCCTGACCTTGAATGTTTCCAGGGATGGGGCCTCCACTACCTCTCTGGGCAACCTGTTCCAGTGTTTCACCACCCTCATTGTAAAAAATTTCTTCCTTATATCTAGCCTAAATCTCCCCTCCTTTAGTTTAAAACCGTTACTCCTTGTCCTGTCACAACAGGCCTTTCTAAAAAGACTGTCCCCATCTTTCCTATAGGCCCCCTTTCATAGCAAGGTTATAAGGTTTTATAAATCAGTAAACATATTAGGCAAATTACTAAACTATAAAATCAAAGTAGAACAAATATCTGGCTACCTGCTGAAAAACATTGATGTATGGCTTAATTTAAAAGTCGTCAATCTCATGGAAGGCCCTAAGTGGGTATGTCTGGAAATTTTAAACTTTTTGATGTTCTATACAGACCATGAAATACAGAAGCAGGACTTTTTGATTGCTTTTTAATTAAAAGACATCTCATGTTCTTCTCCTTGTTGCATGGATCTGCATAATTTCCATCGATATGGAAAGAGCGCAGTGTTTCCTTTCTTTCCTTCCCCTGATTTTTAACATATTGATAGAAGTTTAAGAAAGAAATTGGATAGTATAATATACAGTAATGTTCAAATTTGGTTTTATAGGAAAAAATGTTTAAATTATTTTCTTTGACATTTTCCATAGTCATAGGTACAAGAAAATGTTAAGTACACAGTAATTTTCTGTTATGCTATGCACCCTCCCCAAAGTCTATATTCATGGCCATTCTTGAACATCACACATGCTAAAATGCAAAAACAGAGTATGTACCTGGAAGGCCATCATCACTATGTACTGGTGTTTACCCATAGCGCTTTAACTATAGCTCTCTGGTAGAGAGGGCTCAGGCTCCCATTTCTTCATGAGCTTCTCCAGCCCTGTCAGTCCTACCTGCTGTTCTGCTGTGTTTTGATTTTTCCCCTGCATGTGTGGCCTTTACATTTGTCTTGTAGGGTCTTTATTAGACTGATGCTTTTTGCTCAGTCTCAAATTAGGAACAGTGAGCCATTGAATATAAGTATGTAGAGTAAGATATAATTTATTAGCAGTGTTCCTGAAACAGCCTCCTTAGAGTCACAGATATTGTGACTGAATCAGTGCTTAACAGTTTCATTAAATTGAATTTCTTGTTATTTGGAAAATCCTATTCGGCAAGTTGCTGATGCTTGCTATTTCAGTAACTTGCAGTCTTTTGAGAAGACAGCTGGGTTAATACATTATTGAATATTTTTAGAATCCTTTAATGCTGAGTTCACAGGATTCTCTAAGTGAAGTAGACTTAAAAGCTAAAAAGTTTTTTAACAGGGTTTTGCTTTGAAGTTTCTAAGGGGCTGCTTCAGTTCTAGTGCCAGTAAAACTTAGAACGTGTTCTGAAAGGCTATAAATAACGGCAGTAAAACAATGGATTTCATTTGGCAAGTACTTCTTATTGATGGGAAGGCAAAGGAGGCCACTGCTTACAGTGGGTACCAATGTATACTCTGCTTTGTGGTTTCATAGGACTGGGCAGAAATCAGGCTTTTGGGGAGAATTTCCCACTGAAAGAACATATATTACCATCACTTATATCTTTCTCTCTTATATTGGGGGAAAAAAATTAAAAATCATGGTTTTTCGAACGCACTCCCTTTGAATTAAGATATATGAGAGAGCTTTTGTCTACGTTAGGCTAAGTATTCTTAACACTAGAGGCCTTCTTTTGGCTTTTTCCAGAATTAGGCCATGTCATTTTCAACCAAATGTCTGTTTTTAAAGGTAATACAAACAAAACAGGTTTTTCTTTTCTTTTACTTTATATATTATTTTATTACTATTTTTATTTTATTGTTATTTATATATTATTTTGTGTTATTACCTTCTTTTTTACGTTATTATATTATTGCAAGTTTTCCCCTCTCTGTCTTTCATAGCTAAATGATATCTCCATCACTTCTACTATTGTGGCTTGTACTTTGCTTTCTTCCAGATTGCTTCAGAGCTATCCAAAATAACATCAGAAATTCTCACTGAGAAATACTGCCTTATTAAACTGATCACTCTAAGCCAGTAACAAGAAGAGGAAGAGAATCACTGAAAATATGTATTTAGAAACTTCTTAAATACTTAAATATTGTTTCTTTTCAGTAGAAGCAGAAAACACTGAGTACAAATTAAACGAAGGGGCTGTCAAAATCCATGTTTAGCTTACCAGCAGCGTGGATGGCCGCTGCTTGATACTCAGCTCATTTATCTTTCTTTCAAGTTATGGGAAGCTTTTTTCCGTACCATGAACTCAGCTCCTATAGTAAAAGAATGTTGAAAATAGAAAACAACTTGGAAATATTTGTCAGCTGTTTATGCTCTTTAACACAAACCCCCCCCACACATTTATTTTGCAGAACTAGTGAAGAAAGGAATTGACGAATTATCAGCTGGCCTCATGCAGGAGAGTTAAACACTGGCACTAATTAATGGCTAGTTAGCAGAGCACCATCTTGATCTCAGCGGAGGTCGCCTGGATAGGGGCCATAAAATCCATACTGCAAATGAGAACAGCTTCAAGATGCTTCATTTCACCTAAATGAGATGGTGGCCCTCAGCTGCTAGGAAGCCGCTAAGGCAGTATTTATTAGGTCAGAGTTTGGGACTCATGGATCTATTTCATTCCCACCGGCTATGCAGCTGCTCATTATTGTTGATAATTTTTCTAGGGCTTCAGTAGTTTTATATTGTGCGCTGTTTTCCTCTTGCAGGCATTTGGACAGTCCTTCTCGATTCACCGCAAAGTGGCTGAAGATGGTGAAACACGTGAAGAGACTCTCCTCCAGGAGTCTGCATCAAAGGAAGCTTATTACCTTGGGAAGATTTTGGAGATGCAGAACGAGCTGAAGCAGAGCAGGGCAGTGATCACCAACGTTCAGGCAGAGAATGAGAGACTCACTGCTATTGTCCAAGACTTGAAAGAGGTAAATGGGGGTGTGCAGGGAGCAGTGGGCTGCATTTTTTTTGGAGTATCATGGACAGCATGGCTCTGAGTCATGAAAATACTACAAGAAGTAAAAATGCTCACCTACCAGTCTGTGATCATCCCAGAAACCACCTGGCCTGAGAGGGCTGTGATTTGGAAAGGAAAAAATGTAACTTTTTTTTTGTTTTTAAACAACAACAAAAACCCCTACAAATATAATAAAACCCAGTTCAGGAAGCTGTAATTTCCCAAGTACTCTTAGTATTTTGCATTGTATTTTATAACACCTACATATAAGTGAATTTTACATAAACACATTTCTCTGCACACTTCTGATATTCGTGCAACTCCTCTCTTCCTCAACATTCACATAATTTCTCAGGTATTCTGGATTGGCTAGGATTAGATAAAGCTTTCACCAGATCTCTTCTCCTGTAGAGCAAAATTAAAATGCATGAACATGTTTAGAAAATGGGCAACAGTAAGAAAGCCAAATACAGTTATTGGCCACATGGGACAAATTTCAATGGAGAAATTGGTAATATTTAATAATTTGACTTTTTTCCTTGATATCTGTGTTGTCCCAAATAGGGCTTGTTTACCCAGTGTGCAATAANCGACCTCCCCCTGCCAGAATTACCTTTCCCCTAATTTCCTTCTTGGCGCATCTCAAGCAACTTTTCGTGGTTTACTGATCAAGTCAGTTATACATCACCTAGACTTCTGCTCTCAGACAATCTGTTAATTAAACAAAAGCATATTGTACAACTTAGTTAGGGTCACCTAGACTTCTGCTCTCAGACAATCTGTTAACTAAACAAAAGCATATTGTATAACTTAGTTAGGGTAGGGCTTTACAATGGACATCTATAGCAGCATCAGTTTTGGACAACAATTCCCCGCCTTTGAGACTTATCGAAGTTTAGTTCTTTGACAAGTCTCACTTCCATTTTGTATAACTAATACACGGGATTGAGATGCTTGTCTCATAATTAACCCTCTTCCTTCTAATATACCAAGTGCAATTCATTTAGGATGGGAAAGTGTTAATTTTAAGGGTCCTGTTTCTCTGGAAGTCCATTTTTTCTGTTCCAGAGATGGTGTTTTCTTGACTCTCATATAATGAATCCAGGAGTCCACTCCATCTACCTTTACTGCAGTATTATATTAGTCTTGAGTAAGACCATATATGATCCCTTCCACTTCTCCTTTAGTGGTTCATCTTTCCAAACTCAAAGGTATACTCGATCTCCTGGTTCGAAGAAATGCACTGGAGTACCTAATGGAACTGGTGCTCTCATCCTCAGATATCTGTGCAGTGAGGAGAAAGTTCTAGCCATAGATAAAAGATAGTCAGTAAGTATTTTATTACCCGTTACATGCATTTGATC
>VYZW01046102.1:2363-23361 GCA_013401315.1 Balaeniceps rex
AAGGTTTGTAAGCACCATCTTGATCTTTTCAATTGATGTACAAATGCATCTATATTGACAGAGTTCTGTTATTCTAATCCACTCAGTAAACCAGTAATGATCCATTAGTATCTGATTTCTGGAGTTATAATATATTCCTAGCTGTACACATGGATACACATTTCCATTTTGTATGTACCTACAAAAATATACAAGTTCCCATTTCACAAAGATATGACTAGTTAGCCTAGTAACTACACTCAAGCAGAAATCTGTGACAGGAAAACGCATTCTCACCTCTTCTGACAAACATATCACCTCCGAGGTTAAATGAAAAGCCAGGTTATTCAAGCATACCCCGATCTTTCAGATTTTCACCTGTTTAGATCAAAGATTCCTCTTTTTGTTTGTGCAGTTAGGAATCCAACAAGACTTACAATCTCAGTTGAGGCACTTGGATATGAAGCTAAAAAGTATTTCTACTACTTCTAATACTAGTACTTTGCAGGAGAGGTTAGTGTAATAATTGCAAAACAGAGGTTTAGTCCCAGGCAATTTTCTTCTTGTTTGTATACAACAGAGATAACACTCAGGCTTTGATAGATAGTGTCTTATGCAAGTAAAAGGCAGCAATTTTAAATGGAAATGCTATACATTTAAATATTGTTATTCTTGAAATTAATTAGGGAAAACATTAGAAATCTCCTTCTGAAGTACCAATTTCAAGAGGCAAAACGTTCCCCTAGAAACTTTCTCCTCATTTTCAAGATTGCTATACAGTTCCTTCCACCTCTAGAAATATCAGTAATTACATATTTCTGACACTAAAATGCAGGATCACCCTGAAGAGATGTGTAGCCATACAGACTGCTAATAAAGTAAACACAGCAATTAGACTGCTATCCAATCCATGCATCTATTCTACATATATATATACACACACTGTAACATTTTTATTTGAATGTCATTATTTCCTTGAAAGCTACAGATGTCATACATTTCATGAGAATGTATTTCTCTCCAAATTGTTTAGTAGTAATTCGTACAGTTGTGATATCCCATCTTGCTTCCCCCCCAAAGTGCGGGACAGGAAAAGAACAGCCATATTAGGTCAAATCACAGGTTCATTGAGTCCAATAACCTGGGAAGAGTGTAACAGTAGGGCTGCATGTAGAGAGATCCTTGAAGAATATTCTCCAACACCAAGGAATTTGCAAGACTTAATAAATGTTGAACTCTATGATCTTAAGGGTCTTTTCCAACCTAAATGATTCTATACCAAAAGTACATGAGACTCCTTTTCCACCCATTTAACAAAAACTTAAGGTAAATTGCATTGCCTCCCACTTGTTGCAGGAAAACAGCATGCACCAAGACCACTGCCACTGCTTAGCTGGAGTGTGGTAGCTGTTATGCTGCAGTTACCTGATTGTTCATGTGAGCCATAACACTGCCAGAAGGGCTTCAAACAGGGGAAGCCACAGTGAGAAAGAGATTAAGGATCTGGGTCTGAGGTTACCCTTGTACAAATAACTTAGGGTATTAAGTGTTGAGGCTTGAGAAACAGCATAAGGATTGAAGGTGTAACTTACCCTGTAGAACCACCACATAACATCACATCTTGCTCTTCGGTAAAATGAAACAGCTTCTTTGAAGTCACATGTAGACTTGTTTCTTAAAGAACTGATGCACTTACATATTTATGTATAATCACTTGTGCATCTGTCAGTCTCAAAACAAATTTTTAATCCAGTGGACAATTTCACATAGATTTAACTTATTAATAGTATTACATTTCTGTAACACCCCTACAAGTTATGAGGCCTGTGTCCAACAGAAGAAAAAACATGCAACTCCTAGACAGCAGACTGTTCAGTCACCATGTATACTGCTTCATATCAGCTACAGTACATACTGTGTGTAACTTCAGCCAGCTGGCCAAAGACAGACAAGTGGAAAACATGGGACAGCTGAGTGTACTGCAGTGAAAAGCTAGTGAAGGGTAACAGAGAAACCTAGGAAATGTGGGAAGGATCTGGGGGATTGCAGTGAAGGTTATGGGAGATGTGGGAGAGCTGGAGATGATATGGTGAGATGAGGAGGCTTTGTGTTTATAAACTGGTGCCTTTTTAGCCCCCCCAACTGCAATTCAGCACATGCCTTGCAGGCTTCATGAAAATAGATAGCAGAAAAGTAGAGAAAGGACAGAAGATGACTGCCATTGTTTTTTAGATATAAAACCCCATGGAAGAGATATTTACAAGCAACTACAAACACAGGAGACATTTCAGTCAGAACTCACTCTTTTCAGCACTAAATAATCCCTAACCTAGATTCATCTCCCATGTAGATTTTGTGATGTCTAATAAGTACACACTCCAGCTGCAGCTTTTCCAAAGTGCACATTCAGCTCTTCCTGTGTCATTTCCCTACCATGTAATATGGATTCATATCAAGTTTCACCCTTCTATAATTCACTTCAGAAGTCCATCAACCACAGGAAGCAAATCCTCAGACAACCAAGGTACATTAATGTCTTTCAGCAAGAGTGGCACTACTTGTTTCTCTTGAAGATCTTTTAGAGTATCTGCATTACTTTTTACTCAGTCTAATATTGTCTTTCAAGTACAAGGTACCTTTATTACTATCTTGTCTGCATACCTTGTGCTTGGGAAGGAGAACGTTTTGCACATACCTAGCTTGTCTGAAGACAAAGAGCTCAACTATTGATTTCAATGAAAAGATTACATTCATGATATGCATCCTGAAGCTGTAGTTTCGCAGTCATTTTAAATTTCAATAAATTGCATTGTCGCTGAAAGAACAGACCTTCCAAGCATCTCCCTTTTCTTGTGCAGAGCAAGCATTCACAGACAAGCAGGGAACAAGATTAGCAACAGTATTTGTCAGTCTGCTTCAGGGAAAGGATCTTTTCCATCTAGACTTGAACTTTCTCTTTTTCCTGAGGCCTGACAGTCTCACTGACAGTCAGACATCCCACCTTTTGACTGCTTCCCATCACCTACTCACCTTACTAGGCAGAGCCAACTGTTTCAAGCATCCAGATAGGGCCCACATACCCTAACTGGGTTCCTCATGCTATTTTCTTGCAAATACTGCCAACTTAAACAGTTCCTATTCTCAGCTGCACCCACATTGCATCTTCCACTGTGCCAGCACAGCTGATGTGCCAAATGTGTGGTGAACAAGATCAGGGAACAAATCCATCTTAAAATAATGTTAAAAATAAACGCTTAAGTGTTCTAGATGGTCACAGTTTATTCCAAAGGAGTCCTTCACCGCTATCCACGTAAGGCAGTAACAATTAACAGGCTTTAAAAGATGAAACATTTCCCTAGGTTAAGTATGATGAGTGAGTCAGTAGCTCTGCCTGCACTGAGTGAATATCACACATAGGATTAGATCTCAGGAATTCTTGCATAAAAAGATTAGTAAAAAGCCCATATTTAGTAACCAAAGCAGAAGTAGAAAGAGTAAGAATATACAAAAATAGTAATAAAAAGGAATCAGCAGAGTGAAACAGCAAAGTCAGTAAGATACCTTGCACTTTGAGGCTGGGAACATATTTTCATTTTGTGCCTGGCACAGTGGGAATCCTGGATCAGAGCTGGGGTCCTAACTGGTACAATACAAATGGAAATAGCATAGAAATAAAGACTGACTCCTCCCCATATGTTCTCAAAAATAGCACATCCTCAGTAGAGCAGTGTCACCTTTGGGGGGGAACAACAAACCAAACCATTTTGAAACACACCCTCATGCAAAGTATTAATTTCACGACACTTAGCAACTATAAGCCTAACTTGTAAAATCAGTCCTTTCCTTTGTTCAAGCCACTGAGCTTTTTAGTTTAGAATTCATCTGAAGCCCTGAGAAGTAGACACTGCTATGGGAAATACACCAAATGCCTTGGAGGAACAATAATCATATAAATATTCTGTGCAAAGCACCAGAGGATGGGCAGAATTATTATGGTTATTGAAACAAACATGGCCACAAGAGCTACCCATGCAAGCAATCTGTAAGATAGATCATTGATATCTTTGCATATCATCTGCATGACAATTGAATGCAAAAAAACCAACCAAACAAAAAACCCAGTCAAAGTCTCCACATTTTGAGCTTTCAAATGTTTACATATGAGTCATAGTACCAGTGCTACAGGAACTGAAAGCTGAATTCACTTATGTATTCAAATTTAGAAAAAATCCTCAGTTTCAAAGATTAAGGAAAAGCCTGCATCCCTGTTTGAAGTTAGCAGCTGAGGTATGTCTCTAAAACTGGGCGATCAACTAGCTTGAGCAGACTCTTTTTGTAACAAAAAGAGCAACCTCACAGACGATACTGTTAGCAAACCCTAAGTAGGAAAAACTGCCCTTTTTAATTTCCTTTGTCCTGTCCTTTGGCCAAGTTCGCATAGAGCACATATTTAAAAAAGAAATCTAAATTGGGAAGGCATTGAAAAGGCAACTGTGAGATTCCCTTCCCTCCTGGCCAGGGCTCCTTGTCACTCACAGAAAGGGCACCAGAACTGCAGAAAAACAGAAGCGAGATGACTACCAACAGTGAGGCTAGTTCAAACCTTGCCCTTTGATTCCCTCCATTTGCTGAAACCTTTTCATGAAGGCAGCATTAGTGTGTCACAGCAACGTCGCTACAGGCAAATAGCCTCCTTGAGAGGGAAAACTAGAGAGAATAGCAGAAACTAGCCTTTGGCAAGGTGGAGTTTTAACATTTGGGTATCAAAGTTATGCATCAACCTACTGCCTTGGCATACCTGGTGCTCCTGAGAGCTCCTGTGCCATCGGGAGAGCTGCCAGCCACCTCAGGCTGGGCACATCCATGTCAGACAGGGCCCTCCTCAGCCTGCAGAGGCAGCCGCCCCAGAATAGCCCTGCAGCATCAAGATGGGCACCTCACCGTCAGTGGCCGCAGCCTCCTCAGAGCTAGGTGCTGGCGGGAAAAACAGCCTGCTCACCATGCAAATCCACAGCAAGAAGAGAGGTCCAAGGCCACAGCAGAAAGCTAGTCCACAGGTGAGTGTGCAGATGAACAGGCCCATGTCAGGCACAGCCACAGCTGAGCTGGAGACCACCACTAGCACCTCACAGCTCAGGGGGAGCTCATAGCCCACACTTGAGCTTAAATGGACCCCCAGGGCCTGTGGGCAGGGTGTGGGTGGGGCCCCCACGTGAGGCTGGTCACAGCCATTGCGGCCTCAGGGCGCTGACAGCTGTCTCTCTGGCGGTTGTCACAGGCTCCAGCCATCCCAGAATCATAGAATCATAGAATCATTTGATTGGAAAAGACCTTTAAGATCATTGAGTCCAACCACACCTGTCCACTACTAAACCGTGTCTCTAAGCAACTCATCTACCCGTCTTTTAAATACCTCCAGGGATGGTGACTCGACCACTTCCCTGGGCCTGTTCCAGTGCCTGATAACCCTTTCAGTGAAGAAGTTTTTCCTCATATCTAATCTAAACCTCCCCTGGCTCAACTTGAGGCCATTTCCTCTCATCCTATCGTTTGCTACTTGGGAGAAGAGACCGACACCCACCTCACTACAACCTCCTTTCAGGTAGTTGTAGAGGGTGATAAGGTCAGAGCAGGGTGCTGAGGGGAAGATGGCTGCCTGGTCTGGCCAGGAGGGGGTGGTCACAGGCTGTGGCATCAGCGGCCCCATAGGAGGGCACTAGCGGGAAAAATGACTGCCTCGCCTCACTGGGGGTGGTGGGAGGCCTTGGTGCTGGCCTGCCGCAGTGAGCCCTGCATGGCCACAGGCAGGGTGTAGGGCAGGGAGAGGAGACAGCCATCTTCCTCCCTGCTGATGCCACTTGGCTGTTGATTGTGGCCCAGTGCATCCTTTAGCTCCTCTTCCTTCAGGGCACGGAGAAGAGGAAAGCAGCCCATGGCCAGGCAGCAGTGGCCACCCCTCTGCCCAGATCAACTGTGCGTGGCTGTCCCCTCAGCGGTGTCGAGCCTGGAAGGACTTCCAGCACCACAGCGGCTGAGCTGCAATGCCAGTTAATATTCAGGTATTAAGGCTTTATAAGCTATTTCATGGGATTTCTGGTGAGCAGCTTCAATCTAAGAGTCCTGAAGGGAAGAAAATACAAACAATAAAAAATTAAGCAGTCAAAAGCAAATAATCAGACATCAAATTACAGGTTAGTGGATCCCCAGTGTAAAATCTGATTTACCCGATTGCTTTTCTTATCAATGCAGCTGGTTTTCTGTTCACAATAAGATTAACAGGAAAGAGACAATTACTGGTTAAATGTGAAGGTTCAAAACTGCGTAAATTTTAAATTGTAATCAGCAAAAGCCCCAATTCACCCACTGTGTTTTATAAATAGCAGTTTAAATTGGTTATTTGGGATTTGTTATTCAAATGGGAAAGGAAGAAGGAATTTAAAAATCAATGTAAATGGGCAGATGAAGAATTTAAAGATAGTATATTGGAAATGTTATATGAGCCTTAATTAAAAAAAAAAGCCATCCCCTCAAAATACCTTAATCTATTTAGTTTGTGATGTGAGTGTGCAGTAATAGCAACTAATTATTTAATCTACTCTAAAATTTCCCAAACCAAGACAAAGAGATTACCCGTATCTCTTAGTCATTACGATAGAGAGAGATTGTTTTGTTGGCCCATTTACAATACAAAAGATTAATTTTGGTTTAGATTTTAGGACAAAGATGGGGATGGTACCAAGCAAGGGCTGGCTAATGTCATCAGGCTCTGCTAGTACAGGATCAGATCTCCAAAGGGTGTGACAGAAGTCAGTTAAGCCGCCCACAGTTTGTGCCTCAGCTTTTCTACCTGTTGGCTCTGAATTCCCCCTACGTGGGTGGGAGTTCCCCCTCTGAGTCACAGGGTAGCCTGGCAGCCTTCCTGATTTCATCCCACCCACAGCTCCTCTCAAAGTGAGCACTCCCTGAGCAGCCTCCTTTACCAAGCACAGATATTACAGTTTTTCTGTCAACACATTGTGCCTTCGTGGGTGTAAGGCCTCGCACAGGAAATGCTCTAGCGTGTGTCTGCTTGCAGTTTTTCAGCAGTCCTTGCAAGGCCCTTACAAATTATGTAGACTTATTGACTGTAGCTGTGGTTAAACTTCCCATACTATGGAGGAAAGGAGTACACACTAAAAAATGCTAGGTTATTAACTTCAAAAGTTGATTCCTAATATCCACACACAAGAGCTTCGCGGCTCTGGCTGGGAATGCGTCTCAGTGGAAAGTAGCGTTTTGTACTTTATGCTTCCCTATGCAGCACACTGGGTGGCCTCATTTCAGACCACATCACTTCATCCCCAGGAGCTGGTGGAATTAACAGAATGCTCTTGCCAGCTTAGCAGAGATGACAGGAACTAAGGAGCTGCAGGACTGTGACAGAGGCAGCTGGGTACAGTACACAGGCTGCGCTGTCCTTACTCAGCAGCGATACAGGAGCTTTTAATCTCTAGAGTCCTCCTTACAACACCTTTAACCAACAGCCATTGATGTCAAAGTTTTCTGTGTAAAAAAACGGTCAAATGTTTGGATGCTCCAGGTCTTTGGTCAAGATGTTTCTAACCGGTATTCCAGAAATAGCACTAGCTTTTATTTACTCTGTAGCTGTCCACATTAATTTGCCAAGTGCCATTACATAACAGCAATTAATTACATTATTTCTTCATTACTAGCTGTGAGCATAGACTGTTTCCACAATGTGCTGAAATGTATTTCTGAAGCTCTTCTCAGTAGCTCTGAAGGGAAGATAAATGAGGACAAGCAGAATGCCTAGATTAACAACAAATGATAAATCCAGGCCCCTTCATTGATGCCAAATTAAATATTCTGTTGTAGGCCTTGACCTAATTCCAGCTACTCGTTATTTTTCTTGTACTTTTTCATGAAACAGATTTTTAAAAATCTCTGGGTCTGCCATGTGAATAAGCTATACACTTCCTTTAGACATATGTACCTTCAGAAATTATTCTTGCAAGCTATGGAAAACTTCAGATGGCCTCAAAAGTTGCCACTAACTTTTCTGGAACTAGAATTTAATTCTCTATCTAAAGAGAAAAACTCATGTTGTTAAGAATAGTGTTTTATCTACCTTGTTTTAAATACTACAAGCTATATCTTGCCCGCAAACAACTCCAAATGTTACTGTAAGGACATGATTTTTAGTTTTAATCTTAAAAAATTACTTGCTTTGCTACTTTCCCTTTTTAATTTTTCTTTGGTTATTCCTACATTTTAGGATACTAATGTGTCCAGAAGAAGTGTGTAAGCTAGTGGTCAGTGCATTGTATACTATGCTAACATATACACTATATACTGTACTATACTATTTCACTGGAATTGTACTGCCTTTCAAGCACTTGTAAATAGCAGCCAACACTGTATTGGATTACTTAGAAGTATTTAATTCATTTAATCTTGTCTGGTTTTGCAGCCTTAAAATCTTTTGAGTTTCTTTTTTTAGAGCTCTCTCATATCTCTCTACATCTTCCCTGTAATAACTGATCTCCCTGTCCCTAGAATTCAGCCTTCTGTATTAGAAAAGACTGCTGTGTCTCCTATCTCATGGTTTCAAAAGCAACCCTAAACTACACTGACCTATTTTACCACTGTATCACTGTCAGAGAGGAGATTTGCCAGATGTCTTAGATGTTCCATTATTCCCTCAAGGAATCTGGCCTACCTAGAATAAAGCTGAGATTGCACAGGAAGGACCAAATTCTGGTTTCAGGGTCAATGAATTTACTGGACAAATTCAGTCAGAGTCTTGGAAATTAATTTGTATTCATACTGGTGCAGCTGGGGTCAGAATCTGGCTAAAGATCTCCTCTCAAACTAGCAGTTTTGCCAGCTGGTTTCTAAACTGTGTGCTAAACTGAGTCCCTGCATGTTAAGATCCTATGCTCTTAAATTGCTTTTGGCCCAGGTAGGATCCAGATTTTTGTGTGTGGAGGTGACAACTCTGGCGCATTTGCTGAGCAAAAGCTTGTGATTCAAATGCAGTGTCAGTTCTGCTCCTCCAGAGGCAAAATTCCAACCATGAGAGAACATAATCATGGAAGTCCACACATATGCTTGCTAAGTCACTCAACAATACCGTTCTAAAAAAGCCCAGAATACCTGCACTATCGGTGATTTTTGCATGCTGTTTGTGCTTAGATTAGGGTCCTCCAGGATCCTCCCTCTTCTTCCCTCAGCCCCGATTACCTTCTCCATATCACAGTTTATTTATTTCTCTTGTGTAGCCCATATCTTTTGTTTTTGACTGGTCCCCATGCTGATTTTATTATGTTCACAAGGAATTCCTTTCTCCTCTTTGGCCCTGACAAAGCTTCCAGTCATCCCTGACCATCACAGGCCTGTGGCCCTTGCAAGCCAGCACTGTCACCTGATTGCTTTCTTTGCTCTACTTTGCTGTGTTAGCTGACTCCACACGTGCTGAGCAGCTCAGTGATGAAACAATTCTACAGCCGGATCCAGGATACAAAGAAATTTCAAACTGTCACAATATAACTTACTGTTCTATTGTTTTTCAATATTATTTCCTCAGTTGAACTCAAAAAAAAATTATGCATACAGAAAGAAGAGAAAGTGCATTTTTAATCCTCCCTACCTTCTGTAAGCTTCTAAGGGTATATAACTTTTTTTACTGATCAGAGTTAATAGGAGAAGATATGCAGATAAGGTAGTCCTAAGACCTATACTCAGTATTGTAAACACCAGCATTGACTATCATACTTCCTGCTGTGAAAAACATTTTATATTAGACCTTTTAAAACAGGAATTAAACTGGCTGCATATTTTGGATATGTGCAAGAATACATAAAGAACTGTATCTGCGTAACTTTAAACAACTGTCTCTGTGTCTCAAACTGCCATCCGGAGGTTACTTTTTAGAACTTTCTACTGATTCATGATAGAGTTAATTGAAATATGTGCCTATTCTGATTAAATCCAAACCGTACCAAAAAAAGCCCATTTGGTGACCTCCGTACTGCAGTTCCTTTTTCCAAAAACAACGTTGCAGTTAACAAACAGGAACTTAAATTGAGCTGTTTTGGTAGAATGGGCAGTGACAGGACAAGCTTGAAGGCAGAATTCTTCTTCATCATACAGGTTATTAATCTGACACCAAATACAATTTACCCATCTAATCTAAAGAAAAACAAAACATCAGTTCATAGGTATCAGCACATTTTTAGGCACGCTTACAGTAAACAATTTTACAAGGTGTTAATTGGATTTCCAGGACTGGAAATAAATATAATCAGATCAGAGTTAGTAGGTCCAGAGCCCAATCAGAACAAGCAGAAACTGTAATCTCTAACTATTCCCTATGGAAAAATTTGGGGTGTCTTAATTTGACATGTCAATATTGAAAGGAAAAATCCTCTGATTTATGACAGCAATGAATGCATAGTCCATAGTCATAAGGTCTGGAAAATCTGTCCACCGCTCGAGGGGAAAGGAGACAGTGAAATCACATACACTGTGAAGATCCATACAAATTAGATAAGCAAATTCTTATTTTTAGCATTTGCCCAACAGCAAAGACAAGGGAACAGCACATGAACAACTCAGAAAGGAACAAGTAACCTAGGCTAATCCAGGGTGCATTGAAACAGTCAAGTTTCAGATGCAGGGTGTTCCCATATAACTGAAGAACATGTAACTCATATAGTTGAAAAAAAATTGTAATAGGCAATCAAATAAGGAAGACAAAACACATATTTTTGTTCCTACCTTGCCACTCCAGGAGTGATCTTGCAAAATGCCAAGTGTCTTTTGCTCGAAACTGAGGGCCAGGGAAAATCAAAGACTTCATTTGCCCAGAGTTGTGAGAGTATCTTGGCACTTAACTCTCATTAAACTCCCACAGAAGTCAAATGGGTTTTAGGAAGATAAATCTCTGAGGATCCAGGCCTTTGGTACCTAAAATAAAACCTGGGCTTACTTTGAAACCCAGCACCAAAACAGTGATTTTGAATTTTTTTAACCATCTGGAGATGCCTGACATTTTTAGTTATAATTTTCCCTGCTTTTCTGATAGGGGCATAAAGATAGAAGAACTCTGTAGCATAGGGAATATGGAAATCAGTCTTGAGCTCTTTCACTCTGACATATTTTAAGAAAAAATGATGAACACACATTTCCATACCTCCTTCCTGAGCAACAGCCTTTACCAGAAAAGGAGATACAACCAATACATTTCTTCAAGGAACCTCTCAATATAAAAAAGGAAGCCCTGCTCTGTTCTGTGAGTGAACAGGCAGAAGTGGTATCATTCGGAAGAGGAGTCAGAGCTGTGGAATCTGAATGGACAGAAGATCCTCCCTGACTGCAGAGAATAAAATTGCTTGCAATGCAGAGTGTAAGATCGAGCTTGTCTACACTACTCCCATAGGAAATAGCGCACAGCTTCCTGCTCAGCATGTGACTCTTCAGATCCCTTCTGCTTCCTCTTCCACATTCTCCTGTAGCATTGGATTATGAATTCTACTCCCAAGATCAAGTGCCTAAACTTTAGGAATAGATCTGTTACTGAATCTGGCCTTGAAGGCCAGTCATAATTCCACACAGGTTGAAACTCTTGTGGAATATCTGATAAAGTAGTATCATTTGATAACTTGCTCACGTTTGCATAAGACTTCATAATGAGCTGGATAAGTCTCAGTAGAAATAAGCAGCGTCTCAGGTTTTGTTATAACCCCACCATTTCTACTGTTACTGGCTGGCAGATGTCAGATAGAAGGGGGGGTGTCTGAGCAAAACTAACATTTCTTTGATCACTCATACTAAACCCATAATGCTACATATATTATAAAATATATAATAAAAATCAAGGGACATAGACCCAAAGGAGTCACTCCCTGTCCCAGATAAAATATAATTGCAGTTTATAATCTGCAATATACAGGAGAATGTAGGATATATCTCCCAGGATATAGGAGAATATAGGATATAGAGGATATAGAATATAGGATATATTCTCCTAGGATCTTATCTTGTGTAAAATAGATAAAATAGGATCAGAATTTGTTCACGCTATAAACGGAACTAAATTGTAATCCTCTCCGCTGATTTAATTTTGTTGGTAAGTAAGGACAGCAATTAAAGATGCCATTAGCCTACTGATGAGTGTGTTTCCATCCTCCACGTGACTCTTATTTGAGCATCTGTGTTCTTGTGAGCAATCCTGTGATTAAATTCATGGTCTCTGTAAAGACAATCTCCTAATTTCTGCTTGCTTATTTTCTCTGAAAAAATTATGTTTATCTGTAACCTGAAGACCATACAATTAAGTGTATGTAGCTTAAAGTAAAGCCACTTTTTTGAAATTATATAAGTTGTACCTATTGAATGATGTTCTCAGTTCAAGACAAAGATTTTTGTTAGGATGGGTCAAAGAGATTTTCAAAATGTTATTGCTTCAGGCTCTGTAGGACAGAAGGCAATGCTTTGTATATCTGCATTGTAAGAAATCTGAGCAATAGTAGCCAAACTGAGCATTAAAAACATTTTCCAGAGCAGAATCTCCTGGAACAGGAGCTGTATAAAATCAGTGTGTGGCAGTATACGCACACACTGCTTGTAAAAAAAAATCTAAGGAAAGTCTCAGCACTTTACTTGGAACAGATCAACAAATGGCAGCTCTGGAACAGACTGAAGTGTTTACTAGCTTTTTTCATCACCCTTTTAAAACAGATCAGTTGCAATAGCATGGGTCTGACATAAGTACCAGTGACGAAGGGATAAGAACTTAACCTAGAAGAGGAAAAATACGGATTAGGAGGTTTTCATATCAGCCGGGTCTGATGAACTTTGTCATCCTAGGATATTTAAAGATGTAACTGAAGCAGTTCCGGAAGTCATAATACTTCTCTTTAAAAACTGGTACACAAGGGTACCAAGTGAAAAAAGAAAAAGAAACTTAGTTCCTCTTCTAAGAAAAAGTGAAGCAGTTAGCAGCTGGGGAATTATGAATCACACCTCTTAATTAAAATTCCTGGAAAAATACTGAAATATTTTCAAACATGTTATAATACATATGGGAAAACCCAAAGATTCACAGATATCATAGATTTATTGAGAACAAATTCTGTCAAGACAATCTAACTTCCTTCTGTCAAAGGTAGCTGGCAAGAAGCAGCAGTAGGAGGCAAATGTCTTGGCTCCAGTAAAGCTTTGGCCATTGTTTCATATAACAAACACAGAAGGAAGTATCCTCCAGGTGAAGCTGCTGTAGGATGGGTGCAGGACTGTTTGGAAACTATATTGAGATTGCAATCTTCAATGATTCCTCATGAAAACTGAAGGGCTTATCATGCTGGATTCTGCAGCAGTCTGTCCCAGACAAGTACTGCTCACTGTTCCCAGTAGTGACTTGGAAGATGGAATAGAGACTGTGTTTATTAAATTTGCAAATGCTAGCAAGCTGGGAGAGGCTGCAAGTGTGTAGTGTAAGTTTGGAAAGCAGTCTGAAAAGAAATGCAGGTCAATAGGAATAAGTGCTATACTGTTCCAAACAGAAATAGTCAACTGCAAAAATAAAAGATTGGGAATAAATAAGGCAACACTAATGCTGAACCTGGGAGTCTCAGTGACTCACAAGCTGGACATGAGTCAACACTGTTAATGCAGTCACAAAAAATGGAAGATAGGAAAATGGAACGTCTAAATGAAAGTGTAGTCTAGAAGACATAAGTGAAGTAACCTTTTACTCTATTTTGCAATGGTGCAACTTTGGCTGGAACACATTTTGGGCCCCAGTTTTGGGGGACATTCTTCAAGAAAGCTCTTGCTGAGATTAAGAAAATTCAGAGGAGGGCTACATGAGGGATCTTTTAATTTCTATGCAAGAATGAACAAAATGGGATTGTGTTGCTTAAAGTATTGAATACTGGGAAAGCAATGAAATCCCACCCAGGATGGACAGGAAAAGAAACAAAAGCCTAAATAGCAGCAAAAAATAGTTCAGGTTAGACATTAGAAAAGCTTTCCAATGATAATAATGAAACTCCAGAACAGTTGACCTAGGAAGGCTTTAGTCTCCAGTGCTGAAAGTCTTTAAGGACACTGGTGAGGAAACTCATGGTATAGTTTTCTTGCTGTGTGGCTGAGGGATGAACTTGATGATCAGCTGAGGCTTTCTAGAAAAATTTCTGTGACTCTCTAGAATGCATTAGTCTCAAGCTGCTAATAAGTCTCTGTTTTGGAGTAATGATAAGCCTATTTGTATCCCCATTTTTTTTTTTTATTGAGATACTCCTGTATATATCCATAACTGCTTGCTGTTGTAGGTTCTGTCTATGCGACTCCAAAAAGGCTGTCTCCAGGGCAGTGCTGAGTCTGGTGTGGTTTCTGAGCGGCAGCTGCCTGCAGTGCCCATTGCTGCACACGGCTGAAGGGCTGAGCTGGCAGGCAGGCTGCAGGCAGCTGGCCTAGGCACGCCAGGCAGCCTACCAGCCTTGTTAAGCTGCTGGGTGTACTTGAATAAGTAGTGTCCCCGTGTGATTCGGAGGGTGCCTGACAGTCATGCTTGTGGGCTGATTGTTGGCATGGTCAATGAGTTTGGTCTTGATGGTGGTGTTAGGCCACCCTGGGAAGAATAGCATAGATCTGCCATGGTCAATGAGCATTATCTCTGTGCTTTCACAAGAAACATTGAAAGCCATTTCCAACCTCCCTCCAGACAATTTTTGCATCTGATTTCAGTGCTGTTATAAACTACTAAGTTTCACCCATCCACCATTCCTTAACACTAAATGTTCTGTCAAAGACAAATTCTCTTCCTAATGGCTTAATTTAAAATGTATTATCTTTCAGTAACGATCCTTATTTATCTAATTTCAGGATGATGGATAAGAATTATCCAATATATTGATTTTACAAGACAGAAATTACCTTTCATAATGCAACAAAGTGGATATAAACTCAGTAGAGCCGCATGTAAAGATACTTGGACATAAATATGTTGTGGAGTTTAAACAGACACAAAGAGTAAGTTGTATAAATGTTTTAAAGCAATAAACCCTGTTATTTAGGTGAGAAGGAAAACACTGCAACATGTTTGTTTATGTTGTGAGTGAGTTTATTTGAAACAGATTCTCCTTGAACTAATAATCTCACAAATGGATCAAGTCTTAAGTGGCAGTTTTTCCCTGAAGTCAAAGCTGGCAATTTCTCCTTATATCATGTAGAACAGGTGAAAGCAGTATTGCAGGTGCACAAAACATTCTTTGAAAACTTCACTTCTAAATAACATTAGGAAAAAAAAAGTTGAAAACTTTATACTAGTACAATACTCCTCAAAAAAAATCTATGTGTTAGATACCTTCTTGAATTTAACCTGAAATTATTTCTTTTCCTCTTTCCTATCAGTTAGGAATTTGCAATAAACACAGTGACGTGTCTATATATAAATGGACCATATAATAAGTTAATGATTCTCTCATTTCCAATATAAAATTATTCTATACATCAAGAAACACTGATTTAACAAAGTAAACTCTTTCTATTGCTACATTTTTCAAAGGAACCTGTCAGAAAACCAGAAACTTATTCATTATAAGATGGTCTATTTATGTGTTTATAGTATGTTTATCTCTGTCATATCTGATAGCCTCATAAATAGCCTATTAATCGAGATTTTCTCTCTAAATACTCTGGACAAAATTTCAATCAGATTGAAAGCAATGAGGTGTCTGAGGCTACACTTAGTGACTGCATACAGTGACATGAACAGAGATCCCCTCCCTAAGTATTCCACAAATACATTGGCCCATAGAAGATGTATTTTTCAGGAAGATGAAGAAATAAGAAAAAATTGAGGAGGTAAGTCCCACTTTACTTCATCGAAATGCATGTTGTTCATTTCAGGAGAATTTATTGAAAGTGCATTTCACTTAAGTCTGTTTTAAAGCTACTGGATTAGAGTAACCAAACTTTTGGTGAGTTTTGTTCTCTGTATAATACTGAAATATTAGCGTTTCCAAGTAATACACAATCTTGAAATTATAGGCAATTGATTAGCTCAATCACAAAACCTTCTTCTGTATGTACCAAGCTGCCCTATGACTCTCACCTTGTTCAAAAGTCACATGCATGCAAAAGCAAGCCATTGCTACCCTACTACTCACAGTTTGCCTTACCTACTTCATACCTTCATAGCCTTCTGCTACGTGACAGTACACAGGCACATTGCAAATATGACTGATAGTTTAACGTAACTAGCAGCTTTCCATACGCTCTTCCCCTCCAAAATTGTAACAGTAGAACATATTATATAAAAGTCAAATAAGAGTTGATGAGAAAAAACAATGTACAAATTGAGACTGTTAAAATGCGTATGATTTTGCCTTTGACTTCTCTGTGGATCAGACATTGCTGTTAACCCCCAGATTCTTTTTCTGAAAAATCAAATAAAATGCTTGTTTATGATCTGATCATGGGTCTAAGCACAGGAGGAAATACTGTGCTACTAATCAAGCATCTGGCCTTTCTTTCTAAATACTAGTCAAGCAATGATTCTGAAGAAAACAATAGCTTCTTAGCAATCATGGTTCATCAAGTGAAATAAAAAATTCACTCTGGTTTGGGCCCCATTACAAACACAACCTGAGTGAACTACAATCTGAGCACAGCCAGAACTGATAAAGAACACAGACAATCTTTGCTGTCATGATTGCTATAGACGCCCAGCAAAATACAAAAAGACTCAATGTACAATAAATGTGATGAAAACTTCCAAAGCTGGATATAATAATATTAAAAACAGAGACTTAGTTTCAATAACTCTGGTTAACCCTGGCCTCTTTTAGCACTAATGATTTTTTAGTGCCCGTTCCTGCTTCATGCATGAAATCTCTCTTGTGGTTACAGCAACCAACTGACCTTCTTTGAAAAATCATATACATGATAAAATGGAAAAGAATATGTTCTAGTTAGATATCAGCCTGTTGTCAGCCATATGCTATTTTGGGAATCACACTTCCAATACTGTAAGTCAAGCCAAGATATTGGCTTCTGTCAAGGATACAGCTTTATATGAGTTTATAAGGACTTAGGGTTTTCTACAAAGATCTTAAAAAACTGTTACTGTAAAGCTACTTGAATCAAGATTATGGTAATTCAGGAGATTAATTATTCCGTAGTGAAGAATATTACATGCACCTTTTTATGGTATTTTGATATAATTCAGCAAGGCACTTAAACAATTGTTTACTGCTAGTATATACTTCAGGATATATGTATGTGCCTTGCTGAAGTAAAATCTAAATTACTGAGGGTAAACTTCTGGGTCAAATTTTCAAAAGCAGCTTTTAATTTTATGTTTGACCAAATTTGTTTATTGCTAAGTCAAAGCGTAATGCTTCGGAAGAATTCCAGCACCTTTGCAGGTCAGCAAACTTCTAAAGACTCTGCTGCTGGAAGACAAGTTCTTCTGTGAGCAGTGGAAATAACGAGAGGCCTGCTTTCTATCAATTGGTATTCTTTACCTCTACAAATGCTCACCTGAACCATCGTATTAACACAGTTTCTCTCTCTCTGTGTTCTAAAACGTCCTCAGACAGCACTTGCCTGTAGATTGCCTAGCTGGCCTCTGCTAAATGGAGTGTGCGACACTCGGGTTGTACCTCTGCTTCCCTCAGTGATGGCACTGGTGCAGATTTTCTCTTCTGAACAGCCTTCAGTTTTATTGAAACTTAATTATGAATTAGACTTCCATATTTTTTTGTCAAATTTGGCTAAAATTATCCCATGGGTATCAAACATCTTCAGGGAGATAAGACTATGTTATTGCTAATAATATGATAGTATAAATCTCATTTTCATAAAAAGCTAAACTATAAAGAAAATGACTGTCAGTGTTAAAGAAATGTGCTTTTAGGAGAGAGAAAGTCCTTTCCCAGAATAAATCTGGGACTGCATTTCAGAAGTTAGCAATGTTATACCAATAACCTGTGAGCATAAATCTTCTGTACTATCAGAAAGTAAGAATCTGCTTTAGCATGGAGCTCTAAGTAAATACACAGAAAATAAGTAACCGCAGGGTTTCTGTGAAGAGAAGGAAAAACAGGGGTGTGAGCAGAGAGCAGGCAAAGGAAGTAGTTATCACCATTTGATTGATTGATTGGGTATTTGATTATGGAGACTATATTCTCAATGGACTAAACCTGCTGTGATTATAACTTCTCTGAGTTCGGTGGAGTTCTCCTAGGACTTCAACTGATTCCTCCTTCTCTTGGAAGGCAAATCTGCAAAAGGACCAATAACCTCATTTCTTTCCTTGGCTGAGAATATCCTCTAAGAGAGCATTTTTACCATCTTGTCTAACAAATTCCAGAGACAGTGATCTCCAGAGTGTAAGATGTTTCTGCTGTCTGTAGGTTTTCCAGAGGCACTGACAAAAGACAGATGGAAGGGAAAAGTTCAGTGCGTACCGTGGGAAGGCCTGGTGAAGATTTTCTGGATCCAGCTCATGTTCCCTCTTTACTTTTTTACCTTTCCTGGATATTGGTGGAAAACAGATTAAAAGTCTCCAGAAAATGTGTGGTGAGATATAAAAACTGAATAGTGCCTGACACTAGCAAGTCTCAAACAAGTAAGTGCTTGTTGTCTGCTGTTTTTACTGGACTCCTCAAAAATGCTTCTTACAATTAGCATTTATGTCCTACCTAGTAACTCACTTTCATAAATTCAAACAGACTTTGTTATTATCTCTTCTTAGAGTTTAACAGTTTTATGGCATATAATTACTAATCTCCTGAATGACCCAAACCGCACATTAATGTCACATTTCTTCCTCTTCAGCCTCACAGAAAATAATTTTTCCTTATGTGATTCAATGCAATATGCATTATGTCGGGGCATACACAAGCCTTTCCAATCTTGTTTCAGATATATCTTGTAGGTCGAATGGAAATCTAGGCAGCTGAGGTATACTGCACACAATCAGTGAATTTCCTTTCTCAGTACCTCAGCCTGACCTTTTTGTACTGCGGGGAATATTTTCTTGCCTCTCAAACGGGCTGTGAGACTTCTGAAAGAGCATGAGCTCACCAAAGAAGATGCATCGGGAAGGTCCAGCTGCGTGAAGTGCTATGCCCATATATGAGGTTTCAGAAGAGCCAAAGGAACTGAAAATGTTAAAGAGCTCTTCAGCAATTTAGGTATTTCTCTTTTCTAAGTTCAGCTGGATCCCCAAATTCTGTTTTAATACACCTCACATTTTTCTTCCTTGTTACTTTGGATCAAATTCAAAGCACTATACCAATGGTAAGAAACAGAGTAATCTTCCTAGTCACTTACTAAATGCAAAAAGAAGAAAAGTTTCTGAGACTAGAGTCCCCATCTGATTTTTTTAATGCAAATGGCAGAAAACGACTAGAATTAGTAAGAAAAGAATAATAAGAGGTTCCAATAGCATAGTTTGTTTGAGGGTATATTTTATGCTAACTTTATGATCACACAAATTGGGATAATGCAACATCACTAGGATTTTCTGGTTTGAACAGACTAGATCTAAAGAATAGGGCTGACAGTTCAGACTGAAGGGCTCAGTACATTTGGCCAGTGCTAATAATGGCTCTGCAAATGTTTCTTGGGGCTTCCAAACCTTCAAAGTAGTTCAATTTCTTTGATTTATTTTTTAAAAAATTAAATCATACTTGCCTCTTAAGCAAACTTTTACACCTCTTTTACTCTAATGACTCTTTCCTAGTCGCTTAGAATTGTGCTTTACATACAAGCTCTCCTTTCTAGAGGTGGTATTTTTATAGGACACATTTGAAATCGGTGGCTGATTCTCTTTGCATGTGATCAAAACAACACTGAGCTGTGAAAAATACCAAAATTCCTCCCATTTGCAACCATATGTCTGGAAACTGTTTGCAAACGTATTTTTGGCATTTACACATATCTTGTAACATCATTCCAGAATGCCATTGTAGTCTAGCTCACATCTGAGCAGTTTTCTCTCTCAAGCTGGACATGTGCCCAAATGCACCCAAGCATAGGGTGCAGTAGGATAAGGTCTGTGTTCAGTAATACCAACTGCCAGTAAACTCAAGAGGCCTATTAAAAATAGAAATAGTTAAGACAAGTGGTGCAGCCACACAAACTTTTCCTGGCAGGAAAGAAAAGGGGTGCACTGGAGCTGCGACATAAATTTCAGGCTCATAAGGATTCCCTCTGCTGTGGTGATCTCACCATAACTTCTGAAGTCATCAAGAGGGCTGCTTTGTAGTAATGGTTTAGCTATAAAGTAACATTTTACCTCATTCAGTGAGGATGACAGAAACCCAAAATGACCTTCTTCTGCTCTTCTCTTAGTTTCAAAATTCAGTCATTTCAGTGACACATTCAGAAAGCCAGGATATGGGAATGAGTTTCTCTTTGTCCATCCCTCTATCATCCTCCAATTTGATTTATACTTCAGCAATGTTTAAGATTAGGTCTTTTGATACATTGGAGTTTTGGAGAAATTATATAAGAAAGACTTATTTTTTTCATTTGAGCTTATTGGGAATGAAGACTTTGCAATTATTTGATGACCTGACTGAAGAACAGCTGAAGAGAATGAGAAGAAGGAATTGACTTTCACAGATGGAGTGAGTAGAAAGACACAAAANCCACAGTGACAGCAAAAACAAGTAATTCGTATGGATTCAGAAAGATTCAAAAGAACACAAAAGGAATACACAAAACATGATGAGATCACAGATCTGAGAAAGTGAAAAAGGGCCACCTTCTTTCTCCAAAACACCCTTCAAACATTGGCATGTAAAAAATTAAAACTAAACAAGCAAGCAATCTACCAGACAGAAATCTCAACTCAGACACTGGTTCTTGCATTGCTGTTGCCTCCTCTCCCTGTTCCTGCCACCAGGTCTGGCAAGACTGGGATGAGAAGCCTGGAGAGCAATGGAGTCCTCCTTGCTGTGAGCTGCACCTCCTCTTAGGAACTGGTGGCTAAGAGGGC
>VYZW01046106.1:10109-23393 GCA_013401315.1 Balaeniceps rex
ACAGAGAAATGAGCTAAAGTATTCTTGAAACCATTTAGATTTAGTTTCATAAGTACAGTAAAATCTGTTATTGTATCAGCTTAATTTAATGGTTGACAGACGTTCTCAGAAAAACTTCCAGATTTTTTGTAGCATCTTGTTTTCTCTGAGGAATGGCATTTGCATCAAAACTCCATAAGAAAAAAAAATTAAGAACATAAATTGGCTATCCCCATTAGTAATTATTCATTTACCCCAAAAATTTTGCTAGTTTTTAAAAATGTTTGGAAGTATATGAAACAGTAAAATCTTCTGAAATTGTTATGAGGTTCTTCAGTACAGAATAATTTCCTCTTTCTTTCTAGGAAGAAAATACTCCGAAATATTTCTATACGTTTGATTCTATACCACTTCAACCTTTTTTTATTCTTTTCCTTAATTCCTCGGGCACGGACATGGACCTTAACAAAGTATTACTGTTAACACTTAGAAAGAAAGCATTCCCATTTCTGATGCATAATATCTGCATCTTAAATGATTTGCATCCCTTCACCTCGAAAGACTCTAAAACAGGGTAACTCATTAAGAGANAAGACAAGGTTTAAATATAGGACTCTTGTTTGAAAGAATAAAATAGGGTTTTTCAGGCTGTGAAAGTAATCTTCGACATAACGCAAGTACAGACAAGGAGACAATGAGGGGTTTGAAAACACTAGCAATAGTATCTCAGCTCTTCTGCGACATCTGCTGGTGAAATTGTCACTTGCCGTATAAAACTGGCACATCATAATAATAATCCTGGCTGGAATCCTTCCAGTTCTATTAAACTCTTTCAGCTTCTGATATGTAATTAGTCTCCTCTAGCCGTAATCTGACAAAAGGCCAAAATTAAAATGGGTGATAACATTTCTGGAAGACATACTATCAAAATTGGACTCCTAAATAGAGTGCAATGATGATAAAGGTTATGTATGGATCTTAAAGTATTTTAGCAAGTTGAAGAACCACCATTTTTTCATTTGGAAAGCTACAGCACAAAAGGTCTTAATGGGAACAATGATGTGGTAGGTGCTCAATGGACAAAGAAGGTCAGTGAGATCTAGGCATGCAAGACCCCATATACGGCTTTGGAAAATCTTCCGTCAAGGGGAGACACCCACTGTGGCATAAAGAATTTGTATATATAATGGGGAGTTCAAAAGCATATGATTTTTTTTGAAAGACTGAGAATAAGGTTACAGTAATAATGACAAAGGGTTGTCTTTCACTTAGACTATAGATAAGGAAAAAGTCTTTCACTTGCATATTGTATTATAGAATAATTTTTCTTATATTTATGATATTTTCATTATTCAGGGCGAAAGGATGAAACATAGACTCTGCTTTTCTATTCTTGTGAGCTTTACTATGATTTATTACAATATTACAGTAGATTACTAATTCATAGCAAGCCTTTTGCTAACCTCTAATAGTACATGAGAAAATTGTTTTCATATCAGTCTGTATTAACAATGGGAGCTCTTCAAATTGCCAGATTATAAATGAATTTTTATTAAAATAAGATATTAATAAAGAAATAGAAGTACCAAGGCAATGCTTTTCAGTTTATCAGGATCTTGTGATGATGCAGGCTGTTGCAAAAACTGAGTTGGGTATTTGGGAGGGGGGTGTTTGGGAATTTTTTTTTTCCCTGTATATTATGTTGTTGTGACGACTAAGAAAGACTGTTGAGTGTTTCGTGGGAGAACATGAAATACAATATGAAAAATAAACCTTAAAGTTGCACTTTCTGCTTTAGAGTTTATCTAGTAATTGTATTAATGATTCTTCTGTTCTGAAGAAAAATACATGTCTATCCACAAGGAAACGTGCCATTAAATTCTTTCAGCTCCATAACATTCATTGGGTATGATACGACTCAACCCAATTTCAGATCAGCTGAAGTAGGTGTGTTTGCGCTTTTCCAAATGTCTACACTATCTAGAATTATTAGGAGACCTCCTAAGTATATTTTCAGAGCATCATGCAAAGACCTTGTTTCTACTGGCATATTAAAAATAATTGCATAGTTAATGGGTAAACAGAGTCATTAGAGAAAATATTCTAGCATCTTCTTGAAAAAGAAGACTTTGAAGGAGCCTCAGAACAGGCTGGTACCTGGTATTCAGTATTCAAACATACGTTCAAGCTCCTCTACTGCTCAGAACCAGAGGAATTGCAGATAATGCATTTCTTTGGTTAACAACTTTTCTGAGATGCATCAGAGATGCTTAAGGACTTTTTGCTGTGTCTTAGAGTAAAGATTATATGGAAATAATGGAGTGGTTTCAACTGGGCTATTTTATGCCAGGTTCCTGAGTGCCCCTGCCCTGTCAGGGGTTTAGCTCACTGCACTTAAGACCAGCTCACTGAAATGAGTTGTTGAGAAGAGCTGGAAGGAGCCTCTACCGAGCCTCCCCCGCCAAACAGCTCTGCATGTGAGCTCCCTCCCACTTTGCTTGGGAGCAGCTTTTAAGTTTAACAATACTTCTCCCAGGACTATTGAAAGGATAAAATAACTCATTTTTGCAAGGGGCTTGGATGGGATATTGATTAAATGCCATCTTAATTTTTTTTAATTAAACCCATCTGTTGTATTCAACAGCTTACTGATCCTGTTTATTAAGCCCTGTTTCACTAAGTAAAGAGAATTTGTATTTTAAATGTTTAATATGCAAAGTCTGCTTTATACCTTTGCACTTCATCAGTCTCAGATACAGTTGGTAACCCATCCTCTAACAATGCCACAAAAGGAATACACGTGTTCCGTCCTTTCTTTTCTGCTTAACTGTTCAGTATTTAAATAATTAGCTTCTGTATTCAGACAGCCAAATTATAGTTGCCTAGGTGGTTTCTTTATGAGCAACTGGCTTCCTCTCTTATCTAATTTTCTGTTCAGTTGCCTTCACCGTTTAGCAGAAATATGCAGCATCACTTTTTATTTAGGGGTAGAAAACATACCCATTCTAATCAATAAAGCTCAGATTTTGCTCTCAGTCCTGAATATTTTTTACAGCCAATAAAAACACATAACACAGAGCAGATTTGTCCCATATAGACCGCATTCTTTCCTACATTTTGATTTCAGTTCAGTGAGTCTAAATCTCACTGAGAGAATGCTCTCATTTAGGAGACAATATTTGATTGAATGAAAAGCAAATGACAACTTTGATGCTAGATAAGAAATTGGATTTTCCACAGCATTAGTCCAGTCATATCAGCCTGTGACTGGCATTTGCTGTTTGGAAAGAAGCAGAATAGTCAGATATTCATCCTTCTATAAGGATTGAGAGCTGTCTCAGTTGACGTTCCATTGCTTCTGGCTTTTCAACAAGGTCTCTTTCGATTCTGCTAAAGCTTGATTTCAATTTACTTTAGCCAGAAAGAGCTATATTTTGGGGTCTAATTGCTGCTGATGTCATTGTTCTGTTGCACAGAAGGCCACATTTTGGTCTGAAACCTGTTTTTTTTGAGGTTTTGTTTACAGACTGAACTTTAGAGGGGGAAGAATCTCTTCTCTGACAAAAAAATTGGAATAAAAAATATATCTCAACCTGTTGGCTGAGACCTAACATGAAAGGAAACCCCCCCGTATTCCCCCTTCCTGCCAGGAGTCCCTGGGGTCAGGGAGACCTAGAGAAGGAGGGTGCTTCTGCGGACACCTGGTAGAGCAAAGGAAACAAAGTGGGCAGACATAAACATGTTTGCTTTGCATGACTTGCTTATATAATTTTTTGTTAAAATGTACATTTTAAATATGCTTTTCTGTTGAAATGTTTTTGTGAGCTGAGAAAGTGTGTGCACTCAGTGCTACCCATGCTCTTTCAGGAGCTGAAATAACAAAAAAGTGAGAACAAAAGCTATGAAGGTACCAAGAACAGCTAACAAGGGAAGCCCCAGCAAAAGGCAGAACTGGTGGCAGAGATGAAGAGGGAGAGGAACAGAGGAGAAGCACATCACCAGCCAGCTCAGCTTTGCTAGGCCACAGCGAGACTAGTTACTAGTTTTAGACTGTAAGTATTACTGCAAGAAGAGAACATTAGCTAGTGGGCCTAATGGTTACCTGCTTAGAGAAGAAGAACATGAATTTTTATAGTTATAGTAAAAATTGTTAATTTTTTTTTCTACCTTATTAGGCTTTTCCCACTCTTTAATAAAATATATGGTTTGTTTAGCCACTTGATTAGTGCTTGCCACTAATAAAAATGAGCTTTTAACATGAGCAAATTCAATATAATTTTACCATTCGGTTAATGTAAAAAGTAATCTCAAATTCCTAGGAAGAGGAGGCTGAATGCAGCTATTCCCATTGTATAGATGCTACTGAAATGCCCACAATTCTTGCTGCTTTGCACTAATGTTAATGATACTGTAAAATGGAGTATCCACGTCTTTACAGATCGTTTTTAGTTTTTAGGAGTGTTTTATTCACACATTTTTCAGCATGTGAAATACAGGCATTATGTTTTTCTTAGACACAGAGGCCATCTTGTGGCAGAATGTTGGTAGTTGTATTAAAGTACTAATTTAGATGGAAAAATGAAGTCCAGTTTGTTGCAATGTTTCCGGTATTATTTGTAGTACCATCATACATTGAAGCATGACCATAATGTATGTACATTCTGGCAGTATCTGCTGAGCTTGCAGCAGAATATTAATTCCTAAAGAGAAGGCACTGAAGACAAAAGATCTGATGACAAAATGTGTTAGGGCACTGAGGAAAGTGTGATAATGTTTTTCGCTAATAAGAAGCCAGTTTACATTTAAAAACCATCTTTATTTATTGAAAAAATTAAAAAAAGAAAGGATGGCTATGTCACAGTGAAGGGGTTAAGTTCCTCATATATTCTGTCTTACAATTAAAAACTGATAATCCTACAGGATGAGACAATACTGAATAGATGAATTTAATTAATGCTATTCCTGTTTATCTTTTCTTTTGCAATGCAGTTTTCTTATTTATGGTAGTTATTTGGAAATGTTGCAGATATATGACCTCTGAAAATAAAATATCCAGACTGGCAATGTGTATCACAATTAAGATTTGTCAGCAAGACATATAGGGATTCTAAATAGTCTAAATATTAATAAAGTTTAGATTAATAACATTTGGATTTCGATTAATATTTAAAGTTTATATTATATTATTAAAGTGGTGGTGGTGGGTTTGAAAGAGGAAAATAATTGGTGCATTGAATCCAGAAAAAGAACAGTAACTAAAAAATAATTACACACAGGTGGACTTGAAGAAAGAGCTGTATCTACTGCACATTGCTAGAGCAGCAGGGAAACCACACAGATGTGACAGTCACAAATTGATATTTGTATGTGTAAGTACCAAGCAGTCAGCTTTGTCCCAGAATTGTGTGCTTCACCGGCACTTGCCAGCTACAATGAGCCTTTAACAGAAATGTCAAAGTTCAGCTTTCAGAGAAATTTGTAGTGTGTTGTATGAGGTGGATTGCAATATAGCAACAACTAACAGAAGACTGTCAATTACAATATAATTTCAGTAGAAACACAGTCCAACCCTACTATTGCTCTAACTTTTAAAAATCAGGTTAATCTTACTTAGCATTCTGGAAAGAAATGAGTTCTTAGAGATTAAAATACATGGCTAAGGAGTGGCACAAATACACCTGGTTTACTATCTGTACCTTCAATACAAAAACCCAGTATAATATATGAAATTTCAAAGCAATTCATTGTAAAACTTATGTGAAGAAATACTCCAAATTTGATGGTAACCTGAAAAAACCCATTACCATGATAGATAAAAGTAAGGCAATAAATCTGGTAAATTCTGGAAACAGATTAGATATTCATATGTGGTAACACTGAAATCTGCTATGACATTCAACGACACTGAGATCTGCTATGACATATTATCAATGACATACATAGACAGTGAGATCAAGTGCACCCTCAGCAAGTTTGCAGATGACACCAAGCTGAGTGGTGCAGTTGACACGCCTGAGGGACGGGATGTCATCCAAAGGGACCTGGACAGGCTGGAGAGGTGGGCCTGTGCGAACCTCATGAGGTTCAACAAGGCCAAGTGCAAGGTCCTGCACCTGGGTCGGGGCAACCCCCGATATCAATACAGGCTGGGAGATGAGGGGATTGAGAGCAGCCCTGCAGAGAAGGACTTAGGGGTACTGGTGGATGAAAAGCTGGACATGAGCCAGCAGTGTGCGCTTGCAGCCCAGAAGGCCAACCGTATCCTGGGCTGCATCAAAAGAAGCGTGGCCAGCAGGTCGAGGGAGGTGATTCTGCCCCTCTACTCGGCTCTGGTGAGACCCCACCTGGAGTACTGCGTCCAGCTCTGGAGCCCTCAGCACAAGAAGGACATGGAGCTGTTGGAGTGGGTCCAGAAGAGGGCCACAAAAATGATCCGAGGGCTGGAGCACCTCTCCTATAAGGACAGGCTGAGAGAGTTGGGGTTGTTCAGCCTGGAGAAGAGAAGGCTGCGGGGAGACCTTATTGCAGCCTTTCAGTACTTAAAGGGGGCCTATAGGAAAGATGGGGACAGTCTTTTTAGCAACGCCTGTTGTGACAGGACAAGGGGTAATGGTTTTAAACTAAAGGAGGGTAGATTTAGGCTAGATATAAGGAAGAAATTTTTTACAATGAGGGTGGTGAAGCACTGGAACAGGTTGCCCAGAGAGGTAGTGGAGGCCCCATCCCTGGAAACATTCAAGGTCAGGTTGGACGGGGCTCTGAGCAACCTGATCTAGTTGAAGATGTTCCTGCTCAGTGCAGGGGGGTTGCACTAGATGACCTCTAAAAGTCCCTTCCAACCCAAAGCATTCTATGATTCTATGATTCACAAGGATAAAAAACATTCACTGAGAATATAAAAGTCAGGATTAGTTACTAGAAACCTGAAAGTAAGAAGAAATTTCCTCTCTTTGTGCATTATAATTACCTATTATGCTTTCCTCTGAAGAACCTGGTAGCTCTTGTTACTGGATGTAGAGTAATCCATATGTCATGGAATGATTCATAAGATTTTTATAAAGTATAGTGAATAATTCCTAGTGTTTAAAGTATGTAGAAATATGATTCTATGTCAATTGAGTATGGTATGTGCAAACAATTAAAGTCCTTAGAAACCTATGCAGACCAGGCTATAATCCTTCATACCTGTATTTTCAATATCCCACTTTTCCACAGGAGAAATGTTCACTTTTAGCAAGCAAGGACATTGCTATTATACTTCGCTTTAGTGAAGAGGCTGCAAAGTAACAAATAAATAAGCAGTCTAATTCCTGACTGGTATCCCTGTCACTTGTTCATCCAAAGATATAATGGAAATATTCGCACCTTTCAACAAGAAAAAGGAGAAATGGGGCTGTTACTTGCCAGTGATTCTGTCAAGTGAACACTTTATTTTGCCACTTAAAACGAAGTTCTTCCGAAAGATCACTTCTGCCACTCTTCCGCAAATAGCGAGACAGGAGCTGCTGTTTATCAGCCGACCTTGGAAGAGTCTTTTTCCAGCAGCAAAGCAGCTCGTAGATCTGGTGTGTTAAATTATCAGGGCACTTCAGCCTAACAAGCTGAAGTATGCTCCGCCGAACAGGTAAGCATAAAGCAAGCAATGATGCATTATCTTCTGCAAGCTCTTCTGCAAGCCAATATAGCAAGTTGTCCCATAGGGCCTCTGAAGGGCAAAAATTAGTAAATTAAGAGCATTATTCTTCTGCTATGTAAATCTTTCTTCTGAAAAGCTTTCTAAAGCTGGAGGCTCAGTGGGTGAACTCCCCAACTAAATATGGTTTGGTTTTTGCTTTAATGAAAATATCATCACTTCTTATTTCTGATGTAATTTTTGGTAACTGCAGTGACACAAAGTGAATTTAGTCAAGAGGAGATTCAGCAATGATCTATAACTTTTGGAACTGCATGGGGAAAGCAAGCAATAAAATAAAAGGGTTTGGGCATTTTCTATGACTAATACCTAACTTATACTGGAGCTTTCCAGTACAAACTGAATCTCCTTATACAGAAAATCATATGTTGCTCAAGCACCCCACTGCAACGTTATCTTACAAGAGCTTTTGCATTTCCTGGTAAACAGATCACTTTTTTTTTCTTTGAATATCTTTTGACATATTAACTACTTTGGTTTGGTTCATGAATATGGCATTTTAAAATGTCAGTTACAGCTGAAACAAATCTTGGCATTTTAAAAAAGTAAATAGCAAATATAACTATTATTTATATTGATATTAATACATTATGTATGTGTTCTTACCCGATGAATCAGAAGAAATTCTTTTTGTGCTTCGTGGACGGTTGATCAACTTCTCATGCTATCAAAGAAAACGTGTTGAGGAAAGAGAAATGACTAAATGAGTAAGGGATGAGGTGTAGGACATGGGGATGGATTGCAGTCAATCAGCATTTAAGATTGGTCCTACCTACATAGAGGATTTGTGTCATTATTAAAAACCAGTTAACACCATCAGCAGATAAAAATCAGTATACAGCTATTAAAATAATGAAACTAAGTCTGTTTATACCAAATGGATGTTTGTTGCATCTTATTAAAAAGTTTACAGTTTATGCAATTTTATAAATGTTTGATCAGTAGCATTATGTCATGACAGGTGTATAGAAACTGGGTGTATAGAAAATCTGTATGGAACCTTTGTACATGAAATGGATTCTAATTTCACATACTGCATTAGCTTTGCCTTGCTGTCTCTGTGGTCTTATTACAATTGTGTGCATACCATACTGTTTCAAGGAAAATAACAGTTTCTAGGTATGCAGCAGCTACTGTAAGGTCTAGAAATCATACTATGTTTGTAGCTATAGTTATTCATTTTACATGGTTCAACTTCTACTTATAAATCACTAATAATCATCAGAATTTCCATTAGAAAGTACAGAGTTCTTCCCCTTTCTTCCTCTGAACACTGGAGAGAAAGAAAAAATTCTTTGTCCTTTTTCCCTATGACTGAGAAAGAGGAAAGTCTTGTGGGCTTTGCTGTTGTTTCCTGCTCCATATAGAACAGGAAATTACTTACATAAGCACCAAGCACAAGAAGAGATTAATTTGTATCAAGTGAAGTTCAGCTTTTTTTTGTTAAAAGCTGTAATTGTTCTCTTTTAGTGCCCACATTACTTTTGTCACACACATTCAGTTGTATTACCTGGCTGTTTATGCACAGCTTTCCCTGCAAGACTCGCTTCAGGTTTATTCACTGAGCTTCTTTTTTCCATTTGTGAATTAAGAGCATGAAACTCTGCTGAATAAATTATTTTCCTTTTTCTGCTGAGCATACTGAGCCTTGCTGAGCTTATCTTAAATACTTTTATAATACAGACTTTATATATTGTTCAATATTTGGAGTGTTTCATATGCACTGAGCTACACATCCAAAACGTCAATATAATCATAACTGTTACCTATTCACCCGTAAATTAAACAACTTTTCATCAGGCCTGTACTCAAGTCATCTTGGTAGGGGGTTTCAGTGTGCACATGATGCATACAGTATGCACTGCTTGGCAGTGCAAAACCATCCTGTGCCATACTCATCTTGAGATCTGAATCTGCCTCATCTTGCGTGCTTGTGTACAGCAATTCTGTCACTGGACGTGCCCTGGTGTGAAGATAGCATAACATGGCTAAAAAAAAGCCCTCAAAACAGAGGGAATATAAAGCTCTTCCAGAAGGGGGCATTGTTTTTCTTCCAAGACTCAGCTTTCTCTGGCTTCGTTTAATTATGCATTTATATTTAAACTTATTTTCATTCATTAATGAGAATTTAGCACCTCAAAGGTCTGTATGAGATTTTCAAAGTTATTGTAGATGAACTCAATTACCCATGCATTGACTTTAATCTGAACCACTTTATGCCACTTAATGTTAAAATAGTAGTAAAAATGATAAGAATTGAAAATGAGTATTGTCTAGAAACAGTGTAATAATATACAATGCATTAGATCCAAAACATTAAATCTGCCTTTAAAGATCAAATATCTGTGGTGAAGCGCTAAATATACCCACGGTTCAGCTGCACTGGCATGTGGCCCCACTGTTCTGGTTGACAGCACAAGTAAAATACTCTTAGCGGTCAAAGCAGTTTTCTAGTCTGGAAGGCCCTTCAATTAGCTAAGCAACTGCCTTTCTGAAGCAGAGGATCACGTGCTATTTTGCTGTTAGACAGTCAAGAGACATAAAACTTCAGCAGAATAGTAATTTGATAATGCTTGTATGTATTACAACAGTGTCTTTTTGCAAAGCACTCTGATTTCAGCCAGCAATACTGAAGTGCTCTGCCAAATGGACCTCTCAGACATGACCAGACTCTACTAGCATATCAAACAGGACAGACAGAAAAAGAGAAATTAACCTTTTAAACTCTTTAGCCCAGTTTCACATAAATACAACTGCTTTGAAATCAGTAGAAATATTACTGATGTGCACACATACTTGACATCAGAACCTAATCCACTGTATTTAACTTATGTTGAAAATAACAGGTTTGACCAACCAGTGTTTTCTAATGCTGAGGAAATGAAAGCTCCATAATAGGATTCATTAGTGAAGATCAGCTTACTTCTGTACAAGTGTAGCATGTTTAAACTAAAAACTGATGTAAATGGTTGCATACAAAGCAAACAACCACTGCTTTGACCACTGCCAGAAATATAGTTGTAAGACAGTGGAAAATGTGGGCACATACGTATAAAAATGGCTTATAATCTATATAGTTACTGTCTTCTCTCCACAATTCAAGAGAAATTTAGGCGGGAATTTTACACAAATGAATGAAAATGTAGTTAGAATGGTTGCCTTAAAAAGTTTCCATCTGTCTTTGTCACAATCAAAATCAGGCATTGTGGATGGTATTAAATTTATCATCTGGCAAAAAAAAGGAAAAAGCCAAAACTTCATTTCATTTTGTTGAGAAAACTTCTATTGTTACTGGCAACACTGAGTATTTGTGATCTCATGTGTATTAAAACTAATCCATTAACATGTTTAAACTAAACTTAAGGTATTTATTAACTCAACAAAGCAGTAGAAATGTAAATAGTCTTTGCTGTTCTTACCCTGCATTTACTATTTCAGTGATTTTATTCCCAAACCATTAAAGGCTCCCCCAGCATACTGGGAGCAAGTAAGAAGTCCATCAACAATGCCACAACTCAGAATCAACTAATTTGCAATTAAGACACAAGAGCCTTACTGTCACAACTGGAATTCTGTAAGCAGCTGTGTTAGTGTGAGCAATAGGGTAAACAACACAGCATTATCAATAGGCCAGATATGAACACTGAGCATTATATTTTAATATGCTTGTGAGATTTGTGGCAGCTTAATTGCTGTGCTGTAGTAGTATACATGTGATAGAATCTAGCAAAATTGAAGGATCATTGCTTGAGTGTATGTCTACGCACACAGACGTGGTCAGATAGTTCTAGGTGCTTTGATGACATATATTAATAGCATCAGTATATGACTAATTATGGGCAGTGCCAGTGGGTTCATATTATATGAACATTAACACAAGACTTGCACTTTAATGAAGTGGTAAATAGCAGTTGCATTTGACAGATGGTTGCTGTTGTTGTTTGTAGAATTAGTGCATTAAATTTCTCCATAACTGTGTTTTCTCATCCAATTTTAACTATTTCCTTCTATTTCTTTTATTCATTAGAAAGCCCACCTAAATGTGAAGATACATCTGATTAAAATTTGTTGATCAGATCATGGGTAGTAAAAACAGGATAGAGCTCTTATGTTAATTTTTACTGTCAGTGCTTTCATTGCTGTTAATAATTTTAGAACACTTAATAAGATATGGTAAGTAATTAGAATTTCCTTTTCATTGCTCTGGCATTTAATTGCATCTGGATCATTATGTTTAATATATGGTTCTGTCTCTCTTCCAGTCAATTCCTTTTCTAGCTCAACACACATTTTTAACTGCTGCAAATATCCTGTGAAAATGAGTTCACCTTTTGATTATTTTTGTATGTAAAAAGTACATTCTTTTATATTATTGGTAACACCTGCAACTTACCAGTATCATTGTTCTTATATCCTGCGAAAGAGGATATAATCATTCCTTTTTTCAGTTCCTCCATAATATTTATAAGTGTACAAAATACTTCAGCTTCTATCAAAACTGCCTGAAGTGTTGTCATCAATGTATTGTCTCTCTACCTGGAACCATTCCATGTTTCTGATCACCTGTCCTCTGTCCTCTTCTAAATCCTCTTTCTGAGCTCTATGACCAGGACTGCAGGGTGCAGTCATGATGTGGATGCCTCATAGATATATGGCATAATCTTGTTTTCATTTTTGTTCTCTAATAATTTGGAACATTCTGCTTAACTTTTTATTTGCTGCTGAATGCTCTGGAAGTTTTCAGAGAGCAAAATGACCAAGGATTTCTTTTTTGAGTGGTAATAGGTAATATAGAGTCTACCAGTATAAAATTAGATATGTACTTCCATCCCAACAAAACACTTATAGGCATCTAAATTATCTAGTTTATTTTCTAGTTGCTCAGTATCATTATATTCTGTGATTCTTCACAGACAGCTTTAGTACTATGAATGTTTTGTACTGTCATCAGACTTTTCACTTAATTATTCAAAAGTTTCTGGTGAATATGTTAGCATGGATCTGTGTGGGGCTTTATTAGTAATCATCTTCCATTGAGAAAACCAACCACTTTTTCCTACTCTTTTTTTCCTATCTTTCAGCCAGCAAACAAGCCAAAAGATAATATTTTTTGTTCTTAAAATTTCTGTGAGTTTGTTCAGTATGGAATTCAAGATTTACTTGGCTGGAAGAAAGTATGAAGAGCAAAACAGTGAACAACATTATAACTTTGTGTTAATGAATGTTACGTACTACTAGACAGTGGTGTGGGTGAAATTCCCATTTGCTGTGTGCATTTGCATACCAATAATAAGGTATGTTGTATTTAATTTATTAATTATTCACTAAAGTAAAATAATCAGCTTCATTGATGTTTTATAATTCTTCAAAAAGATGATAACTGAACTAGCTAAATTATTAAGGAATATTTCTTCTCTACTAAAAAACCTGACTTTAAGCATTATCAATTTTAAATTATTACACCGGATGGATGGAAGATAGATCAAAAAGTAGGAGGGTTCACCAACTATAGCAAAGGATAACATTTTGTGTACTAAGATGACTTGCAACATAAGGGAAGATGTTATTTTTATGCTATTCTTCATTCTAGAGAGAGGTATTTCATTCTGTGT